>CM065685.1:1252319-1269819 GCA_017654935.2 Phymorhynchus buccinoides | reverse complement strand
TTTACATACTCGTAACATGTACACATTTTAAATTTAAAGCCGATACACATAATAAAATCAAGCCTAAGCCCATTTTACATACTAATCTTAAAAATACATCAAGCTTAAATGTAAGCACATACACATGACAGAATAAAACCAAATCCTATTCTACATACTCATCTTTAACATGCACGCATTTTGGAGTAAACACTTATGCATAACAAGATGAAACCCAATCCTATAATAATAATATTAGTAGCAATAATAATAATAATAATAATAATAATAATAATAATAATAATAATAATCAAAATAATAATAATTCACATAGCGCTAAAACTCCATATAGTAGTATGCTCGTTGCACGTTACAAAAGCAACAATGAAAGATGGAAAACATTAATTAAAATCAGCAAGAAAGTCATACCACCAACATTTGAATACAAAGAAATAAAGTAACGAAATAACATGATTTTCACTCACAAAGACATCCACCCTCGTTCACCAAGCACTGTCACTCTCTCATTACACATCACACTCACAAAAACTAATAAAAATGTAAACAAGTAACCGGAAGGAATGCACCAATTAATACGTGCGTACACACGGCCCATACTCTCTCTCTCTCTCTCTCTCTCTCTCTCTCTCTCTCTCTCTCTCTCTCTCTCTCTCTCTCTCTCTCTCTCTCTCTCTCTCTCTCTCTCTCTCTCTCTCTCTCTCTCTCTCTCTCTCTCTCTCTCTCTCTCTCTCTTCTCTCTCTCTCTCTCTCTCCCCTCTCCCCCCTCCCTCCCTCTCTCTCCCTCTCTCCTCTCCCCCTCTCCCTCCCCCTCTCCTCCCCCTCTCTCTCTCCCCCTCTCCCCCCTCTCTCTCTCTCTCCCCTCTCTCTCCCCCCTCTCTCTCTCTTTCCCTCTCTCTCTCATCATACAGGATCCCCAATACAATATATCAAAGAGACACTTTTCGTTACATAAATATAAACATTCTGGCTAAATCACAATAAACAAAATAAAACAATATAAGCCTAAAGAAAAAAAAAAAAAAAAAAAAAAAAAAATGTGTATACTAAATAATTATTTTATGACACTAAACACACACTCGCGCGCGCACACACACACATACACACGCGCGCATGCATGCGCACGCACACTGAGAGAGAGAGAGAGAGAGAGAGAGAGAGAGAGAGAGAGAGAGAGAGAGAGAGAGAGAGAGAGAGAGAGAGAGAGAGAGAGAGAGAGAGAGAGAGAGAGAGATAGAGAGAGAGAGAGAGAGAGAGAGAGAGAGAGAGAGAGAGAGAGAGAGAGAGAGAGAGAGAGAGAGAGAGAGAGAGAGAGAGAGAGAGAGACAGACAGACAGACAGACAGACAGACAGAGACAGAGATAGATAGACTGAGTGAGAGAGAGAGAACCATATCTAACACACTCATCTTTAACAATCATAACATTATATAAACACAGCCGATAAACACCGATACATGACAAAGTCGAGCCTAGTTACTTGTAGGCCTACTTCGCATATTCAACTAAAAAATAAACTTAAAAGTAAGCACACACACACACACGTTATAAAATCATAGTAAATACATATCCATAACATCATCAAACTTAATCTTACTTTATATAAGTAATTATTTATTTATTTTTAGCATGCACAAATTTGTAAATTAGCATACACACTCGACAAAATCAAACCTAATCCTACCTTATGCACTCAAGTTTCAAATATACACTCAACTAACAAAACAAATTTAAAAGTAAGCATGTGCACATGTCAACAGCAAAATAAATCCTACATATCATCTTAATTTTTAACAAATATAAAAAACGACACTAATATTTGTATATATATCATGAGAAAATCAAGCCTAAGCCAACATTACACACTTGTCTGTAAAATGCAAAAAATAGAATAAAACACATACACATTATTAAATCAAACTTAACTGTGTTTAACATAGCCAATTTTAACATGCATACCTTTATACATGACAGATCAAAACAAGGTAATGTTAGATGCGCAAAATATTCATGAGTTAACAAGTAAACACATGTAGGCATCATGATAAATAACAGTGCATACGTTCAATATTTATTTATGTTAGTCCATCGGAGTCGGCAGCAATGACTTAATGCTATTTGTAAAAATAAAAATAAAAAAAATAAAAAAAATACTGTTGGGTAAAACATACAATAAGTCATGTTTTGCTAATGTTATGTACCTGATGAAATGAGAATGAGAGAGAGAGAGAGAGAGAGAGAGAGAGAGAGAGAGAGAGAGAGAGAGAGAGAGAGAGAGAGAGAGAGAGAGAGAGAGAGAGAGAGAGAGAGAGAGAGAGAGAGAGAGAGTTTTCATTGTTCATTGTCAGTGGAGTTTGTTCATTAGGTAGTTCTTCATTAGTTTGTTGAAGGATGCTGGTCGTTTGGTCGCTTTTAAGGTGGCTGGCAAATTATTCCAGTAAGATCCACCACTGTATATTAAACTGGTTTTAAATAAGTCTAATCTTGGGGTTGGAATTAGTAGTTTGTTTGACTGCCTGTAACTGTTCATCGAGAAGCGGTCAATTAAAGATTGAGGAGCATTTCCGGTCATGATTTTGTGCATCATCCTTGCTTTGTTATGCTCCAACTGTAATTTAAAAGGTAATATACCTATTGTTTTGTAATCATTGTTTGTAAGAGAAGTTGATTTGAGCAGCACCAATTTAACAGCTCGTTTATGCAGTCTAACGAGGTTTTAGAACATTTGCACTTGCTGAATCCCACAAAGTAGAGGAATAGCTGATAAGTGAATTTATATGTGCATAATATAACTGCTTCCTGGCATTGAGATTGAGGAAATGTTTTATTTTTGATAGTTGACATATTCTTTGCGATACCTTCTTACTTAATATATCTATGTGTTCTGACCAAGATAATTTGTTATCAATCGTTATACCTAGGGCCTTGTGTGAACTGGATTCCTCGATTGTTTGTCCCGAGATGTGAATTGGGAACGAAGTAGATGAAATATTTTGGCGTTTCTGTCTGGTTGTCAAACACATATACTTAGTTTTGTTTGGGTTCAGACACATGTGATTTAGTTCAGCCCATCTGGCCAGTTGATTTACATTTTCTTGAATATTAGATGACAAAACGTGTAATGAAGGATGAGCGGATTCGACTGAACTATCGTCCGCAAACAGATTGTAATTGTCTTTAACAAGCAAAGGTAAATCATTGATATATAATAAAAACAACAGTGGGCCCAAAACTGAACCTTGTGGAACACCATTGTTGTTTGGGAGAGAAGAAGACTGATGAAGACCAGTGCATACTTGTTGTTGTCTGTTTGATAAAAATGACTCAAGCAGTTGGCACACTTGATCACCTATATTGTAAACACGTAGTTTCTTCATAAGTAGTGAGTGATTGATTGCATCAAATGCTTTTGCAAAGTCAGCAAAGACAATTCCAGTATACTGATTGTTATTAATATTTCCTAGCCATGTATCAACCATGTTAACTAGAGCTGTGTGGCATGAGTGTTGTTTCCTAAATCCTGATTGGCTTGGATGTAGGAGATCATACTTTTCTAAGTGATGAGATAGGTATTTTTGGATGTGTTTTTCTAAGGGTTTTGACAAAACTGACAGTATGGATATAGGTCTATGATTAGAAGGTTCGTTCTCATCGCCAGACTTGTGAAGTGGGATAATCTTAGCGTTTTTAAGTTGAGCTGGAAAGTAATTTTTACTAATACATATATTATATATATAGGTTAGACTGTCAGTGATGACAGGAGCAGCAAGTTGAAGGATTATCCCATCCAATCCATCGGCATCCTTAGTTGTAGATTGTTTTATGTGCGTGAGAGCAGCATATACTTCATATATTGTTAGTAACGGAATGGAGACTGTAGACTGGATATTCTTGGATAAACAGAAGTCTTTCAACGTCTTTAGATCATTTTGTTTCCAAGTATCATTTTGGATAAGACATTCCGCAATTGATACAAAATGCTGATTTAATACGTTCGGAGAGGGAGTAGTTGATTGAGGTGATTTTTTGACATAATTCTTGTTTGTCAAGGAATTAATTGCACTCCACACCTTTTTAGGATTTTTGTCTAATAGTAACTCCCTAAAATATTTCTGTTTAGCTGAACGCTTCATTGAATTTACAAGGTTACGTTGGGCATTAGCCCTAGGGTCTTTGGTTGCTTTGTGCAAATCTCTAAGATAGGAAGCCTGATCGATATCATCTGTTATCCATGGTGGTTTAGGTTTATTTTTAACACGTTTTATTCTGATAGGGGCGTGTTTATTATAAACATAACAAAAAAAAATAAAAGGTTTTAATCCAACAGTCGAAGGCTTCCTCTGGATTACAGTATTGATAAACCTTTGATAAACCAGAATTAAGCAGATCCGAGAGAAAGATATCTTTGTTAAAATGCTTAAAGCACCTATAACGAATTGTTTTGTGGCCTACTTGGGGGATTTTAGTTCCTTTCTTTATCCAGGTTACACACACAGGGTAGTGGTCACTACAATTTAAAACAGGTGAGCATACTTCTGCTATGTTGCTTATGGATGAAACATAAATATGGTCAATGATGGTGCTTGATGTGTCCGTTTCGCGTGTTGGTCGATCAATCAGTTGATGTAAACTGTAAGATTCGTAAAGTTTTACCCACTGTGTTTGGGGCTTATATAGGTCAATGTTGAAATCTCCGAGTAAAATTATTTCATTGTCTTCTATTACTGCTGCATCCATCATTAAGGTGAAACTATCGAACCAATCATTTATCTCAGCGGGATTTCTGTATAAACAACAGACTGATAAGGGTTTAGTGTGCCTTAGCTTAATCTCAATCCACACTGATTCAGTTTGATATTGTTCTAATTTGGGAATTCGTTTTACTGTAAGTGTTTGAGAATAGTAAAGCAGAAGGCCCGTTTCTTTCGGTTTGGTGGGGTCCTGGCGTATAAAATTATATCCTGGGATGCTAAGGTCAGAATCAGGTATTTGGTTACGTAGTCTTGATTCTGATAGACAGAACACGTGGAAATTGTTACCATTATTGTCTAGAATAGCCGCTATTTCATCTAGCTTGTTGTATGCACTATTAATGTTAAGGTAACCGATACGCAACCCTTCTTTAGAGGGCCACGTATCCAAAGTTTGAGACATCGTTATGGGTAATGACAAAACTATAACAATCAATAGCAAGGGAAAATCAACCCAATCAACACAAGAATAAAACAATCAATATCAAAGGAAGAGTCAATTCAAAAATATAACAGTTACTAGTAAGGAAGAATCAACCCAATACTAGAACAATCAATGGCAAAGGAAAGGTCAAAGCACTCCCTTGATAATAATAGAATTAAAGCAAAAATAAGCAAAAAATAACACACACAAAAATTATATTCAGAACTGTAAGAGACACAATAATATGATAGAACGTATGTAGATCCTCATAAACTCAACAGTCTTTTTCCTTGTGCAATTCATTAGTGTCCATGAATAGCGAAGACAGTCTGTAACCAGGTTCCTTTCTTTTCTTTTTTCCTTCGTTGAATTTTTGCATCAAATGGCAATGCCGTTTTTGGATCACATTTCTGTGGTCCTAGTCCAGTGAGGAAAAAAAAGAAAGAGAACGAATTGAAAATCCTAGACTCTCAGAAGGATGTGACACCCAACACGGCAGTTTTGGCACAAGGCACAGTCTAGAAATATGTTATATCCAAATATTTCAAACAAAATGTCACTACAGAGGAAATAGAGATTTCTCTGTCAAGGCTCTATAATAAACGAGGCTGTCACTTGTAATAAGAAATGTGAAATTGTCACAGGTTCAGCAACAAAAGGAAGCACATTTACATGCAGCTTATCACCGCGCTATAACAAAAAAAGAAGAAGAGAGAGACAGCAGAGAGAAGGCGTGCATGCCACAGAGAGAGAGAGAGAGAGAGAGAGAGAGAGAGAGAGAGAGAGAGAGAGAGAGAGAGAGAGAGAGAGAGAGAGAGAGAGAGAGAGAGAGAGAGAGAGAGAGATACAGAGAGATACAGAGAGAGGTAGAGAGAGAGAGAGAGAGAGAGAGAGAGAGAGAGAGAGAGAGAGAGAGAGAGAGAGAGAGAGAGAGAGAGAGAGAGAGAGAGAGAGACAGAGAGAGAGAGAGAGAGAGGAGAGAGAGAGAGAGAGAGAGCGAGAGAGAGAGAGAGAGAGAGAGAGAGAGAGAGAGAGAGAGAGAGAGAGAGAGAGAGAGACAGAGAGGAGACAGACAGACAGACAGACAGACATATAGACAGACATATACACAGATTGAAATAATAGACAGAGAGACATAAACAGAGACAGAAAGAGAGCAGGAGTAAGAGAGAGAAAGAGAAACTGGTAGAGACCCACCATTGACTCTGAGGTGCACACTCTTGGACTTGACAGGGTGTGTGTTGAGCTGACACATGAACTCCCCAGTGTCAGTGACAGACACATTCCTGATGTGCAGATTCCAGTCCTTGAGGAAGGGCCGCTCCACACTGATCCGCATGTCGTTGATCATCCTACGGTCTTCAATGCTGATGGCTGTTCTCTCTGGACTGACCCACACCACCTGGATCACAGAGAGCATAGTGTTATCACAGAGAGCATAGTGTTATGTTACGTTGGACACACTCCACACTGATCCTCATGTCGTTGATCATCCTACGGTCTTCAATGCTGATGGTTGTTCTCTCTGGACTGACCCACACCACCTGGATCACAGAGAGCAACACCATGTTACGTTGGACACACTCCACACTGATCCTCATGTCGTTGATCATCCTACGGTCTTCAATGCTGATGGCTGTTCTCTCTGGACTGACCCACACCACCTGGATGACAGAGAGCATAGTGTTATGTTACGTTGGACACACTCCACACTGATCCACATGTCGTGGACCATCCCGCGGTCTTCAATGCTGATGGCTGTTCTCTCTGGACTGACCCACACCACCTGGATCACAGAGAGCAACACCATGTTACGTTGGACACACTCCACGCTAATCCGCATGTCGTGGACCATTCCGCGGTCTTCAATGCTGATGGTTGTTCTCTCTGGACTGACCCACACCACCTGGATCACAGAGAGCAACACCATGTTACGTTGGACACACTCCACGCTGATCCGCATGTCGTTGATCATCCTGCGGTCTTCAATACTGATGGTTGTTCTCTCTGGACTGACCTATAGTGTTATGTTACGTTGGACACACTCCACGCTGATCCGCATGTCGTTGATCATCCTGCGGTCTTCAATGCTGATGGCTGTTCTCTCTGGACTGACCCACACCACAGTACACAGTACATACCTTGTACTGGTCTTTGTTCTGCTCGGTGTAGCTGCGGTCCACAGTACACGGCAACACAGCAGTGGAGCCCTGGACCACTGTGATGCTGATGGGGTTTACAACACCACTGTGCACCACTACACACCATCATACACCACTGTACACCACTACACACCATCATACACCACTGTACACCACTACACACCATCATACACCACTGTATACCACTACACACCATCATACACCACTGTACACAAATACACACCATCATACACCACTGTGCACCACTACACACCATCCTACACCACTGTACACCACTACACACCATCATACACCACTGTACACCACTACACACCATCATACACCACTGTACACCACTACACACCATCATACACCACTGTACACCACTACACGCCATCATACACCACTGTACACCACTACACACCATCATACACCACAGTGCACAGTACCTACCTTGTACTGGTCTTTGTTCTGCTCGGTGTAGCTGGGGTCCACAGTACACGGCAACACAGCAGTGGAGCCCTGGACCACTGTGATGCTGATGGGGTTTACTGCACCACTGTACACCACTGTACACCACTGTACACCATCATACACCACAGTACACCACTGTACACCACTGTACACCACTACACACCATCATACACCACAGTACACAGTACCTACCTTGTACTGGTCTTTGTTCTGCTCGGTGTAGCTGGGGTCCACAGTACACGACAACACAGCAATGGAGCCCTGGACCACTGTGATGCTGATGGGGTTTACTACACCACTGTACACCACTGTACACCACTGTACACCACTGTACACCACTACACACCATCATACACCACAGTACACAGTACCTACCTTGTACTGGTCTTTGTTCTGCTCGGTGTAGCTGGGGTCCACAGTACACGGCAACACAGCAGTGGAGCCCTGGACCACTGTGATGCTGATGGGGTTTTCATGATGGGGCTCCTTCCCCGCCCTCTGCAGACCCACTGCACCTGGAACAGAGAACAGAGAGACGCTCAGTTGGTCGTTAGTTCGTAGGGGACTTTTCCTTGAATATTTTCTTGGAAATGAAAGAGGAGGAAAAGGAGGAGGAGGATGGGATAGAGTGGGGGTAGAAACAGAGAGAGGAGAGGGGGGGGGGGTATAGACAGACATACATTTGAAGCGCGACAGACAGACTTTTTTTTCTTCCAAAAGAGATTACCCCCCCCTCCCCCTCTCTCTCTCTCTCACACACACACAAATGCAGTCTCTCTCGCACTCTCTTTTATCTGATCCCAGCATTCTTTTGTATGTTTATTATGTTCACTAGTTTCGTCCGTTTTAACTACCTTTCGTTTTCCTCTTTCTTGTACATTTCCTTTGTAGAGCTAACAATTGTTTTCACGTTCTATCTGATGTGTGTTTACCTACCATGCTCTTTTCTTGCATTGTTGTTTATGTTCTTTCTCCTTCTCCATGTATCGCCCTGCCGAGAGAGAGAGAGAGAGAGAGAGAGAGAGAGAGAGAGAGAGAGAGAGAGAGAGAGAGAGAGAGAGAGAGAGAGAGAGAGAGAGAGAGAGAGAGAGAAGAGAGAGAGAGAGAGAGAGAGAGAGAGAGAGAGAGAGAGAGAGAGAGAGAGAGAGAGAGAGAGATGTTTTCAAAAGCAATGATACTTACTACGGTGCATATGGATAACGCAGTAGGTTAGCACAAGAAGGAAGGAATCCGTTTGAACGGTGTATGTGCTGACATTCGATCTGCAACAGTTGAAGTTGTTCGTCTTCTTGTAGAATGTACAACTAAGTCCAATTTCAACGAGCAACTGCATTAACGTTTCGCCTGAGCAAAATGTGTGTTTTTTGCTGTGTTTCCTGAAAACGTTTTAGTAAACCGAAACTGCAACAACATCTAATGGCGAAACCCGATTATACTCATTTCAAACTTCAGTGACAATTTATGTGAAAGTAGAAAGCGTTCGTTGGAGAATGCATGCACAACGATAGATGGGAGGGAGGCGGGGTGGGGTGGACAGGGGGCTAAGAACAGTATTCCATTTCTTTACAAAAAATATCCTAATATGGAAGTCGATATTTTTAATGACGACATTATGTTTAATGTTTAGCAGTATTTACAGACATGAGGGAAATGAATGAGATAAGTGAAAGCAGGGGAATGGAGAAACAAAAATACAATATGGCTTTGCACGCATAGACAAACACACACACACACACACACACACACACACACACACACACACACACACACACACACACACACACACACACACACACACACACACACACACCACACACACACACACACACACACACTCTCTCTCTCTCTCTCTCTCTCTCTCTCTCTCTCTCTCTCTCTCTCTCTCTCTCTCTCCTCTCTCTCTCTCTCTCCTCTCTCTCTCTCTCTCTCTCTCTCTCTCTCTCTCTGAACTGTTTTCGTGATCAAGTGACTCTTAACATGACAGTAACCCTTCCCCCCCCCCCCCCCTCTCGCATACACACACACACATTTGCACACACACGCACGCACACATACACACACATTTGCACACACACGCACGCGCGCGCACGCACGCACGCACACGCGCACACACACACACACACACACACACACACACACACACACACACACACACACACACACAAAAACACACACACATGCATTCAGTAGATCAAGATGGCACCAACTCAATAACATGATAGTCTCCCTTTCTTGCCCCTACAACCGTTGGACTACAGTGGACCTAAGTCAGATATCTGCGTCTGTCAGGGTTAAGAAGGAAAAAAAGAAGATAAATGATATATCTGGATAACCTTAAGGTCTATTTGAACTGTCGCTATGTTTGCTGCAAGAACAAGACATGTTCGAATATTTCAGCCAAAAGTTCTATTTATGAAGGGCCACCAACACATGTAATGCTTGTTGAACTTGCTGTCATTGTGTCATCAGTTTAGACGTCTAGTAACGCTGCTTGGACTATTTGGTGAAGTGACGTTTTCCAGTGGATGTACTGAGTTGTAGACGTGCAGAATGCACAGCAGTAAAACATGATGCGCACTAACTGGCGATGATAGCACGGGCACTTCGCTTTAGACATACAAGATGCATTCTAATCAAACATGGCCGAAGATGAATCATAGCGATATGAGTTGGGAACTGTCAGACTGCAGGCTTGCACGTGTCTGTCCAGCGACATTGATGCCGTGACGTTGAAGGAATGGAGGACTAATGTCAACGAAACATGGCCTGAGGTTAGTCCTCACAGACGGACACACGAGTTGTTTTGGACATAGCCTACATGACTCATCCAATGGCCTGAGGTTAGTCCTCACAGACGGACACACGAGTTGTTTTGGACATAGTCTACATGGCTAATTCAATGGCCTGAGGTTGGTCCTCACAGACGGACACACGAGTTGTTTTAGACATACATGACTCATCCAATGGCCTGAGGTTAGTCCTCACAGACGGACACACGAGTTGTTTTGGACATACATGACTCATTCAATGGCCTGAGGTTAGTCCTCACAGACGGACACACGAGTTGTTTTGGACATACATGACTCATTCAATGGCCTGAGGTTAGTCCTCACAGACTGACACACGAGTTGCTTTGGACATACATGACTCATCCAATGGCCTGAGGTTAGTCCTCACAGACGGACACACGAGTTGCTTTGGACATACATGACTCATCCAATGACCTGAGGTTAGTCCTCACAGACTGACACACGAGTTGTTTTGGACATACATGACTCATCCAATGGCCTGAGGTTAGTCCTCACAGACGGACACACGAGTTGTTTTGGACATACATGACTCATTCAATGGCCTGAGGTTAGTCCTCACAGACGGACACACGAGTTGTTTTGGACATACATGACTCATCCAATGGCCTGAGGTTAGTCCTCACAGACGGACACACGAGTTGTTTTGGACATACATGACTCATCCAATGGCCTGAGGTTAGTCCTCACAGACGGACACACGAGTTGTTTTGGACATACATGACTCATCCAATGGCCTGAGGTTAGTCCTCACAGACTGACACACGAGTTGTTTTGGACATACATGACTCATCCAATGGCCTGAGGTTAGTCCTCACAGACTGACACACGAGTTGTTTTGGACATACATGACTCATCCAATGACCTGAGGTTAGTCCTCACAGACGGACACACGAGTTGTTTTGGACATACATGACTCATCCAATGGCCTGAGGTTAGTCCTCACAGACGGACACACGAGTTGTTTTGGACATACATGACTCATCCAATGACCTGAGGTTAGTCCTCACAGACTGACACACGAGTTGTTTTGGACATACATGACTCATCCAATGACCTGAGGTTAGTCCTCACAGACTGACACACGAGTTGCTTTGGACATACATGACTCATCCAATGACCTGAGGTTAGTCCTCACAGACTGACACACGAGTTGCTTTGGACATACATGACTCATCCAATGACCTGAGGTTAGTCCTCACAGACTGACACACGAGTTGCTTTGGACATACATGACTCATCCAATGACCTGAGGTTAGTCCTCACAGACTGACACACGAGTTGTTTTGGACATACATGACTCATCCAATGAACTGAGGTTAGTCCTCACAGACTGACACACGAGTTGCTTTGGACATACATGACTCATCCAATGAACTGAGGTTAGTCCTCACAGACTGACACACGAGTTGCTTTGGACATACATGACTCATCCAATGACCTGAGGTTAGTCCTCACAGACTGACACACGAGTTGTTTTGGACATACATGACTCATCCAATGACCTGAGGTTAGTCCTCACAGACTGACACACGAGTTGTTTTGGACATACATGACTCATCCAATGACCTGAGGTTAGTCCTCACAGACGGACACACGAGTTGTTTTGGACATACATGACTCATCCAATGACCTGAGGTTAGTCCTCACAGACTGACACACGAGTTGCTTTGGACATACATGACTCATCCAATGACCTGAGGTTAGTCCTCACAGACTGACACACGAGTTGCTTTGGACATACATGACTCATCCAATGACCTGAGGTTAGTCCTCACAGACTGACACACGAGTTGTTTTGGACATACATGACTCATCCAATGACCTGAGGTTAGTCCTCACAGACGGACACACGAGTTGTTTTGGACATAGCCTACATGGCTAATTCAATGACCTGAGGTTAGTCCTCACAGACTGACACACGAGTTGTTTTGGACATAGCCTACATGGCTAATTCAATGACCTGAGGTTAGTCCTCACAGACTGACACACGAGTTGTTTTGGACATAGCCTACATGGCTAATTCAATGACCTGAGGTTAGTCCTCACAGACGGACACACGAGTTGTTTTGGACATAACCTACATGACTAATCCAATGACCTGAGGTTAGTCCTCACAGACGGACACACGAGTTGTTTTGGACATAACCTACATGACTAATCCAATGACCTGAGGTTAGTCCTCACAGACGGACACACGAGTTGTTTTGGACATAACCTACATGACTAATCCAATGACCTAAGTACTGTGATGGTACATTAGCAGGGGGCGTACAATGCCCCTTGACTTGTATGGTAACACAAAGGCGTCATAGCATTTACGTCAGTTAACTTTAACTCTGTGTGTGTGTGTGTGTGTGTGTGTGTGTGTGTGTGTGTGTGTGTGTGTGTGTGTGTGTGTGTGTGTGTGTGTGTGTGTGTGTGTGTGTGTGTGTGTGTGTGTGTGTGTGTGTGTGTGTGTGTGTGTGTGTGTGTGTGTGTGTGTGTGTGTGTGTACGAGTATTTGTTCATCTTGTATGCTGTTATAATGTTTGCATTGCTTTATATGTGTTATGCTTTATCCCCACGCACAAGCTGAATTCTTCCTATGTGACGCTAATAAACCGATTGCTTGCTTGATTGATTGATATTTTTGAGTGCGCTTATATAGCTTCTGGTGCTCATACAATAATGTGTGTACACTGTGACGTAAGTGTCCCGCGCGACCCACTTTCTTTATTTCTTATCTACACCCCCCCCCCCCCTTCTCCCCTCCCCCCCCTCGCCTTTTCATTTCTCTGTCCAGCCGCCACGTTAATTGCCCCGCTGCTTCAAACGAACGCCGCGGAAGGGCGTTATCTCTTTCTACCCGGTCAGCACGTACCACCTACCGCGGTTATCTCCCTTCACCCCCCCCCCTCTTTTCTACCGGCTCATCACAAGAAAGTGACAACCGAGGTTATCTCCCTTTGAACACGGTTTTTCCTTTTCAATCACAAGGTTAGGAATGTCAGGAATGTGCTAAGGATGGAATAGGCGCGTGATTGTTCAGTACATTTAGAACAGCAAATTGTGACGTATGGACTGTAATACACCAATAGCAGGCTTTCATTGTTTGAAAGTGAAGGCTATAATTGGAGTGGTGAGAAAAAGTTGTCACACAAGATGCTGAAACGTAGCTAGAGCAACACTCACAACCAGTCATCATAAGCCCACTAGTAAGTATTATTGATGGCAGGTGATTGAGATCTTGTGTGTTTGACTCTAGTTTTGATCTAGATCCTATGTTCAATGATGAATAAGGAGTAGATAGATATGTTATAGAAAAGAAGTGGTAAACATTCTATTCTATTTATGTGCACTGATTATTTGTGTGTGTGTGTGTTTTTGACTTGAACACTTTTGGTACCAGAACCGGAGTTTATGCCTACTAACCCTTTTGTCTATTTTTAGTAGGAAACCTATGGGCCGCAATCTTGCACTATTTTTAGTAGGAAACCTATGGGCCGCAATCTTGCACTTTATGATACCATTCCTTTCCAGGTGTTGGATGGAGAATGATGTTGTCTTGATCACCTTTTATGTTTTACTGATCTCAGTTTGTTAACTGAAATTCAGTTTATTTATTAACTACATGTAGTGCTATTGTACAAGGGAAGCCTTCAAGCCGGTTGGGATTCACTAATTCCCTGCCGACTGAAGCCCCTTGTCTCTAAGCCATAGAGATCTACATCCACCTTCTCCTGTGATTATCAGCAGGGCATCGTGGGCCGGATGATCATCCCGGACTCCACCAAGCACCAAGACGGGTCCGTCGCCAAGACAACCTGCACCCAGAATCCGCGAGGAGACCACGCTTGAACCGTGCCATCCCGCGAAGCCGTAATAGGAACGACTGGGAGCTACTCTCACCTGACGAGCAAGCCCAGAACTTCAAACAGCTAAGTCTACCTGACTGCGCCAATCATTTGAACTTTCCTACGGACACCGAATATAATTAGTAACCCTTCCGGCATGGGGCGAACCTTATAGAAAGACAAAAGTCTTGTGAATCCTTTCGGATTTCATTGTGTTTTAACCATATTTTGTTTTGGCGCCATTGAGCTGCTTTATTATTATTGTTGCATAATCTTATGCAGATTTTGGGAGTAAATAAAATACAAGTGTCAAATAATCCTGAACCCTTTGGTCAGACTGATGAGAGTGGGAGTCTTGTAATTTCATGTAAAACCCTACTTCTCTCTGTCTGCCATTTAGAGCAATTCAACCACTTGTATTTCTTACAACCATCTGACGAGCCAGAACCCGGGCACAAATATAAATTTATTAGATGAAAAGGGGCCGGGAAAGTTGCTCATCTCCCATACCCTAGAGAAGTGGGCTAAAGGCAAATTTTCTAAAGTCTTCCCTAGAGACTTAGCCTTTTAACCCATTACCTCGTCACATCTAATTGGGGGCTCGCGTCCGGGATATTTTTTTTTCATAAAGTCTAACAAATTTCAATTCAAACGGTAGTTCCTTTTCAAAACTTATCTTGTGTCCACTGGGACAACCCTTATTCTGCTCATACTGCAAGTCGAACACCCACAATCGGGATGACTGCAGGAAACTTGCTTACAAGCGGCAAAATGTTGCAACTATGCAAGTCGTCTCGACTTCGCAGAATTGCACAAACCCCTCCCCAATACAGTGTCCAGGCACACCGTCAGTCGTCGGACAGGCGACTGTCAACAACATCCCTGTTCAGTGTCTCTATGACACTGGACTGTCATGCGACGCAATTGTCTGCGGATCCCTAGTCCCCGCGTCAGCATACACGGGAGACTTCATCTCTCTGCAAGGCCCTGATGCTGCAATCCCCCCATCCACTTTGCCAGTCGCCATAATCAATGTCGACACCAGATATGTTAAGGGACCCATCAAGGCAGTGCTCATGGACAGTCCTGTCTATGACCTCATACTGGGATCACAGTATGTGTTTTTAGGGCACCCCTCTCAACCTGCTATTGTTTCAGCAGCATTCCCTTCTCCCCAATCCACAAACCAACTCCCTCCCTCCTTCCCAAAGAGCAAATCTCCCTCAGCGGGGAAGAAACCTCTCAACGCGGCAAACCAAATTGCCGCGCGAGCCAATCCAGATTGTCCCAAGTCCCCAAGTCCGCCACAACTTGGAAAATCCTTCCCAAGGAATGTCCGCCTAACGACCCAAGACCACTCGCCACAGGTACCTCAGGTGAAAGACAGCACTGTACCCACAAACACCCACCGAAGGTACTATCGGGACAGGCCGCCGCACGTACAGCCGTCACCTACCCCTCCCTTTCAGCGAGTGGCAGTCGACTTGGTCGGGCCTCTACCTAAACGGAAGAAGAAATTCCGGTATATAGTCACCGTGGTCGACATATGTACCATGCAGTGCGATGCCGCCCCAATCTCCTCACTTGATGCTAGCCAGATAGCCGCGGCACTCAAAGCCATTTTCACCCGAATCGGCCTACCAAACCACATCATCAGCAATGATGAATCCAGGCTAAAGGGGAAACTCAGGCAAGAGGTGTTTGCTATTCTGCAATCAACCTTGGGACAACTCAACACAGGATTGCCGCACCAACCTCAGTCGGAATCCATTCCACTGATCTCTAACCCACCTGCTCCTTTGAACTCTGTGTTGCGACCAGATGTTCCACCATTCCAGCCGACCCAGTCTCCCCACTAATTTGTCCCTGTCGCCCAAGTCGAAAGTGGAGTCGGCGTTCCACAGGAAGATTCCGGTACCAGAATCTTTTCTTCGGGGGGCCTCTGTGACGTAAGTGTCCCGCGCGACCCACTTTCTTTATTTCTTATCTACACCTCCCCCCCCCCCCCCCCCCCCCCCTTTTCTCCCCTCCCCCCCCTCGCCTTTTCATTTCTCTGTCCAGCCGCCACGTTAATTGCCCCGCTGCTTCAAACGAACGCCGCGGAAGGGCGTTATCTCTTTCTACCCGGTCAGCACGTACCACCTACCGAGGTTATCTCCCTTCACCCCCCCCCCCCTCTTTTCTACCGTCTCATCACAAGAAAGTGACAACCGAGGTTATCTCCCTTTGAAGATGGTTTTGCTTTTCAATCACAAGGTTAGGAATGTCAGGAATGTGCTAAGGATGGAATAGGCGCGTGATTGTTCAGTACATTTAGAACAGCAAATTGTGACGTGTGGACTGTAATACACCAATAGCAGGCTTTCATTGTTTGAAAGTGAAGGCTATAATTGGAGTGGTGAGAAAAAGTTGTCACACAAGATGCTGAAACGTAGCTAGAGCAACACTCACAACCAGTCATCATAAGCCCACTAGTAAGTATTATTGATGGCAGGTGATTGAGATCTTGTGTGTTTGACTCTAGTTTTGATCTAGATCCTATGTTCAATGATGAATAAGGAGTAGATAGATATGTTATAGAAAAGAAGTGGTAAACATTCTATTCTATTTATGTGCACTGATTATTGTGTGTGTGTGTGTTTTTGACTTGAACACTTTTGGTACCAGAACCGGAGTTTATGCCTACTAACCCTTTTGTCTATTTTTAGTAGGAAAACCTATGGGCCGCAATCTTGCACTATTTTTAGTAGGAAACCTATGGGCCGCAATCTTGCACTTTATGATACCATTCCTTTCCAGGTGTTGGATGGAGAATGATGTTGTCTTGATCACCTTTTATGTTTTACTGATCTCAGTTTGTTAACTGAAATTCAGTTTATTTATTAACTACATGTAGTGCTATTGTACAAGGGAAGCCTTCAAGCCGGTTGGGATTCACTAATTCCCTGCCGACTGAAGCCCCTTGTCTCTAAGCCATAGAGATCTACATCCACCTTCTCCTGTGATTATCAGCAGGGCATCGTGGGCCGGACGATCATCCCGGACTCCACCACGCACCAAGACGGGTCCGT
>CM065685.1:1209819-1232319 GCA_017654935.2 Phymorhynchus buccinoides | reverse complement strand
TGACAGGTCAACCTTCAGTGTTGGTCCCCGGACAGACCAGTTGTAGCATTGGTGTTGCTGTTGACAGGTCAACCTTCAGTGTTGGTCCCCGGACAGACCAGTTGTAGCATTGGTGTTGCTGTTGACAGGTCAACCTTCAGTGTTGGTCCCCGGACAGACCAGTTGTAGCATTGTTGTTGCTGTTGACAGGTCAACCTTTAGTGTTGGTCCCCGGACAGACCAGTTGTAGCATTGGTGTTGCTGTTGACAGGTCAACCTTTAGTGTTGGTCCCCGGACAGACCAGTTGTAGCATTGTTGTTGCTGTTGACAGGTCAACCTTCAGTGTTGGTCCCCGGACAGACCAGTTGTAGCATTGTTGTTGCTGTTGACAGGTCAACCTTCAGTGTTGGTCCCCGGACAGACCAGTTGTAGCATTGTTGTTGCTGTTGACAGGTCAACCTTCAGTGTTGGTCCCCGGACAGACCAGTTGTAGCATTGTTGTTGCTGTTGACAGGTCAACCATGTCTTGTTGGTCCCCGGACAGACCAGTTGTAGCATTGTTGTTGCTGTTGACAGGTCAACCTTCAGTGTTGGTCCCCGGACAGACCAGTTGTAGCATTGTTGTTGCTGTTGACAGATCAACCTTCAGTGTTGGTCCCCGGACAGACCAGTTGTAGCATTGTTGTTGCTGTTGACAGGTCAACCTTCAGTGTTGGTCCCCGGACAGACCAGTTGTAGCATTGGTGTTGCTGTTGACAGGTCAACCTTCAGTGTTGGTCCCCGGACAGACCAGTTGTAGCACTGTTGTTGCTGTTGACAGGTCAACCTTCAGTGTTGGTCCCCGGACAGACCAGTTGTAGCATTGTTGTTGCTGTTGACAGATCAACCTTCAGTGTTGGTCCCCGGACAGACCAGTTGTAGCATTGTTGTTGCTGTTGACAGATCAACCTTCAGTGTTGGTCCCCGGACAGTCCAGTTGTAGCATTGTTGTTGCTGTTGACAGGTCAACCTTCAGTGTTGGTCCCCGGACAGACCAGTTGTAGCATTGTTGTTGCTGTTGACAGGTCAACCTTCAGTGTTGGTCCCCGGACAGTCCAGTTGTAGCATTGTTGTTGCTGTTGACAGATCAACCTTCAGTGTTGGTCCCCGGACAGTCCAGTTGTAGCATTGTTGTTGCTGTTGACAGATCAACCTTCAGTGTTGGTCCCCGGACAGACCAGTTGTAGCATTGTTGTTGCTGTTGACAGGTCAACCTTCAGTGTTGGTCCCCGGACAGACCAGTTGTAGCATTGTTGTTGCTGTTGACAGGCCAACCATGTCTTGTTGGTCCCCGGACAGACCAGTTGTAGCATTGTTGTTGCTGTTGACAGGTCAACCTTCAGTGTTGGTCCCCGGACAGACCAGTTGTAGCATTGTTGTTGCTGTTGACAGGTCAACCTTCAGTGTTGGTCCCCGGACAGACCAGTTGTAGCATTGTTGTTGCTGTTGACAGGTCAACCCAGTGTTGGTCCCCGGACAGACCAGTTGTAGCATTGTTGTTGCTGTTGACAGGTCAACCTTCAGTGTTGGTCCCCGGACAGACCAGTTGTAGCATTGTTGTTGCTGTTGACAGGTCAACCTTCTTGTTGGTCCCCGGACAGACCAGTTGTAGCATTGTTGTTGCTGTTGACAGGTCAACCTTCAGTGTTGGTCCCCGGACAGACCAGTTGTAGCATTGTTGTTGCTGTTGACAGATCAACCTTCAGTGTTGGTCCCCGGACAGACCAGTTGTAGCATTGTTGTTGCTGTTGACAGATCAACCTTCAGTGTTGGTCCCCGGACAGACCAGTTGTAGCATTGTTGTTGCTGTTGACAGGTCAACCTTCAGTGTTGGTCCCCGGACAGACCAGTTGTAGCATTGTTGTTGCTGTTGACAGGTCAACCTTCAGTGTTGGTCCCCGGACAGACCAGTTGTAGCATTGTTGTTGCTGTTGACAGGTCAACCTTCAGTGTTGGTCCCCGGACAGACCAGTTGTAGCATTGTTGTTGCTGTTGACAGATCAACCTTCAGTGTTGGTCCCCGGACAGACCAGTTGTAGCATTGTTGTTGCTGTTGACAGATCAACCTTCAGTGTTGGTCCCCGGACAGACCAGTTGTAGCATTGTTGTTGCTGTTGACAGGTCAACCTTCAGTGTTGGTCCCCGGACAGACCAGTTGTAGCATTGTTGTTGCTGTTGACAGATCAACCTTCAGTGTTGGTCCCCGGACAGACCAGTTGTAGCATTGTTGTTGCTGTTGACAGATCAACCTTCAGTGTTGGTCCCCGGACAGACCAGTTGTAGCATTGTTGTTGCTGTTGACAGATCAACCTTCAGTGTTGGTCCCCGGACAGACCAGTTGTAGCATTGTTGTTGCTGTTGACAGGTCAACCTTCAGTGTTGGTCCCCGGACAGACCAGTTGTAGCATTGTTGTTGCTGTTGACAGATCAACCTTCAGTGTTGGTCCCCGGACAGACCAGTTGTAGCATTGTTGTTGCTGTTGACAGATCAACCTTCAGTGTTGGTCCCCGGACAGACCAGTTGTAGCATTGTTGTTGCTGTTGACAGATCAACCTTCAGTGTTGGTCCCCGGACAGACCAGTTGTAGCATTGTTGTTGCTGTTGACAGATCAAAGAAAGGTGACCTAAGACCACAGAACACCATTCAACAAATCAGAACAGATGTGCCATCTGTCTGTCTGTCTGTCTGTTTGCCCCCCCTCCCCTCTGCCTGTGTCGCTGTCCCTCTATGTATCTGTCATCTGTTCTTCTGACTCTCTGTCTCTGTCTCTCTCTCTCTCTCTCTCTCTCTCTCCCTCTCTCTCTCTCTCTCTCTCTCTCTCTCTCTCTCTCTCTCTCTCTCTCTCTCTCTCTCCTCTCTCTCTCTCTCTCTCTCTCTCTCTCTCTCTCTCTCTCTCTCTCTCTCTCTCTCTCGCTCTTCTCTCTCTCTCTCTCTCTCTCTCTCTCTCTCTCTCTCTCTCTCTCTCTCTCTCTCTCTCTCTCTCTCTCTCTAGCCCCCCCCCCCCCACACACACACTCAGCTCAGATAATGGACAGAATAATTTATGATTTAAAAAAAGAATGCCATATCTTGTTATCGCATGTATTATAAATTGTGGACAGAAATGTGAAATTCCTTAATAAATAAAACACGAAGTCTTACAAGTGGGATGATCTGCTTTGGAATGGACCTAACAAATGAACAAAAATAAATGTACAACCCGTACATGATGATACCACGTAAACAACAATCAACCGATATGATTGTTAAGAAACAACACAGCACACAGACAGTATATCACGACAGATACGTATCCTTGGCACACCATTTCCTAACACTGCGGCCTGATAAGGGTGAACCCTGATAAGCGGTATCTTCAATGTTTATCACAGTAAATGGTCGCTTGGGAATAATTTGAGAGAAACAAAAGGACGATCGTATTCTACCAAATATAAATGGACGCGTGGATTATATTCCCCCATCTACCATCTCCTTATGAAACGACCTGAGTCTTTGAGGACAGAGATAGGACTAGGAGAGGAACAGATGCAGGCTGTCGATATGAAGACAGACCCAGAACAAACATATCAATGAACACGCCATGACGATTATGGTAACATTATGGCAACAAAACAACAACAACAAAAACTCAACAGAAAAATTTCCATAAATGACAAATTACAAATAAAACAACTGCTGTAGAGACTGTTCAGAAGTGTTCTCAACATTCTCCAAAACCACACTTGCATGACCCCTCTCTCTCTCTCTCTCTCTCTCTCTCTCTCTCTCTCTCTCTCTCTCTCTCTCTCTCTCTCTCTCTCTCTCTCTCTCTCTCTCTCTCTCTCTCTCTCTCTCTCTCTCTCTCTCTCTCTCTCTCTCTCTCTCTCTCTCTCTCTCTCTCTCTCTCTCTCTCTCTCTCTCTCTCTCTCTCTCTCTCTCTCTCTCTCTCTCTCTCTCTCTCTCTCTCTCTCTCTCTCTCTCTCTCTCTCTCTCTCTCTCAATGAGCACAGGAAGACGACCGCGGAGGAGAAGCCCCAGAGCCGCAGTGTGCCGGTGGTTCCAGGAGAGCTGTCCTACAGCCAGATGCTGAGGTCGCCGCCCCCAGCAGCCAGCACGCAGACCACCGGTGATTGGGAACGGGGGGACTGGGAGCACCAGCACCAGCAGGGAGCCAGCCGTCACCGCAGGGAGTCAGTGGACTCTGTCCAGTCTGCAGAGAGTATGCCTCTCCTCCAGTCACGACCTAGTGCTGCAGCACAATTGACCCCCCACCCCGATGACACTGACTGTGACACCGACATAGTGAGTGAATCTGACAGGGGACACGACAAGGGACAGGGGGCAGGGAAAGAAGTCGGAACACCACGTGTGAATGGCTATGACGATAAAGGAAGGGGACGAGGGACCATTAAGGAGAAAGTGACAGAAGAGGGCAATAAAGATACACTAATAGATCAACAGATCGAAAGTAGCTCACATAAGACTGACACACGTCTTACAACAATTATCACAACTGAAGAGAGAGACAAAACTGCAACAAAGACTGCAACACGTAACGCAACACAGGTAGGGACAAAAACAACCGAGTCCCTACCAGTAACAGACAATGACAACACGAACAGTGCTACAAACGAAACAGCTGACCGAACCAGGGAGTCCCTACCTGTAACAGACAATGACAACACGCACAGTGCTACAAACGAAACAGCTGACCGAACCAGGGAGTCCCTACCAGAAACAGACAATGACAACACGCACAGTGCTACAAACGAAACAGCTGACCGAACCAGGGAGTCCCTACCAGTAACAGACAATGACAACACGCACAGTGCTACAAACGAAACAGCTGACCGAACCAGGGAGTCCCTACCAGTAACAGACAATGACAACACGCACAGTGCTACAAACGAAACAGCTGACCGAACCAGGGAGTCCCTACCTGTAACAGACAATGACAAAACGCACAGTGCTACAAACGAAACAGCTGACCGAACCAGGGAGTCCCTACCAGTAACAGACAATGACAACACGCACAGTGCTACAAACGAAACAGCTGACCGAACCAGGGAGTCCCTACCTGTAACAGACAATGACAAAACGCACAGTGCTACAAACGAAACAGCTGACCGAACCAGGGAGTCCCTACCAGTAACAGACAATGACAACACGCACAGTGCTACAAACGAAACAGCTGACCGAACCAGGGAGTCCCTACCTGTAACAGACAATGACAAAACGGACAGTGCTACAAACAAAACAGCTGACCGAACCAGGGAGTCCCTACCAGTAACAGACAATGACAACACGCACAGTGCTACAAACGAAACAGCTGACCGAACCAGGGAGTCCCTACCTGTAACAGACAATGACAAAACGCACAGTGCTACAAACGAAACAGCTGACCGAACCAGGGAGTCCCTACCAGTAACAGACAATGACAACACGCACAGTGCTACAAACGAAACAGCTGACCGAACCAGGGAGTCCCTACCAGTAACAGACAATGACAACACGCACAGTGCTACAAACGAAACAGCTGACCGAACCAGGGAGTCCCTACCTGTAACAGACAATGACAAAACGCACAGTGCTACAAACGAAACAGCTGACCGAACCAGGGAGTCCCTACCAGTAACAGACAATGACAACACGCACAGTGCTACAAACGAAACAGCTGACCGAACCAGGGAGTCCCTACCTGTAACAGACAATGACAAAACGGACAGTGCTACAAACAAAACAGCTGACCGAACCAGGGAGTCCCTACCAGTAACAGACAATGACAACACGCACAGTGCTACAAACGAAACAGCTGACCGAACCAGGGAGTCCCTACCAGTAACAGACAATGACAACACGCACAGTGCTACAAACGAAACAGCTGACCGAACCAGGAAGTCAGAAAATACAAAGTCGGGGAATCCCCAGCCTGTAGGGTCACGTGCAGCCGACAGGTCAAAGCGAACTGAGCGGACAAGGAGTGCGTCACGGTCTGCACGCTTTTTGCGCTCTGATAATGAAAAGAAAAGAACGCTCAGCCAGAGCAACATCACGGACAGTTTTAAGGCTAAACAAACTAACAAACCGACAGACTCAACGGGAAACGAAGGTACCAATGCACCCACACAAGCAGACAGTACATCAGCATAGGGAGTAGGCCGGGCATTTGATACAAATGAAATGAATTACGGACAGAAGCATGTAAGTAATAACCTTCACGGTGAACGGAGTACTGTTTCTGTTTGCGGTTAGAATCCTCTTACCATTAAGTTTATGTGTCATATCTGTGGATTGTTTGCCAAACTAGAAGATAGTGATTTCATAAATGTTGTGTCATGTTATGATGTTGTGTCATGTTATGATGTTGTGTCATGCTATGATGTTGTGTCATGTTATGATGTTGTGTCATGTTATGATGTTGTGTCATGTTATGATGTTGTGTCATGTTATGATGTTGTGTCTCTCACAGAAACATTTATTGCGGAAAATCTCGAATTCAAATCACTACCCGATTATGACACTTATATTTCTAAAGCCAGAAAACTATCAAAACACGGTAGATATCCAGGTGGTGTGGTAGTGTTTGTGAAAAAGTGTCTGTCTGACTATGTGAGAGCTGTCAACACAAATGTAGACAATACTGTAATTTCAAAAATGAACAAAGAACTGTTTGGTACAAATAAAGATGTGGTTTATATATTTACATACATTCCACCCCATGACTCGCCTTTTTGGAACCATACAGAAAATGGGCATGGTATGGAACAATTAGAAATGTGCATCACCGATTTGTACGATATGATTGATGATTTTTATTTGATTCTTTGTGGCGACTTTAATGCTCGAACTGCTTCTAAAACTTGCGAGGACGAGGACGCTCTAGACCTCTTTGAAAACGCTTTTGATCATTGTTTGCTTAATGCGAACAGAACTAACTCCTTCTTCTCTAGAAGCTCTCAAGATAAGGAAACCAACATGTTTGGTAAACAGCTTTTAGAACTATGCACTGTCACTGGTTGTGCTATTATGAATGGCTTAACGCATTGTGGTTTTGATGATAGTATTACTTACATGTGTAATTCTGGGTCTAGTCTGATAGATTACTTTATTGTTTCATGTGACTTGGTGTCGTCTTTGCTTAAAAGTAGTCTGAATGTTTTGAATGAAATTGATTTCAGATCACTTTCCTATTGAAACAGCTATGAAGAGAATGATTGATAAGACACACGAAGGGGATGTAGAGGAAATCGGGGTAAATAAACTTTATATAGAAAAAGTAGTCTGGGTTAAAGAAAAAGAGGAGGGTTTTATTGCTGCTTTAAACGATGATGTCACTAAAAGTAAGTTAAGTGGAGCCTTCTCGTTAATTGAAGGTAATATTGACTTAGCACTGAATCCTTTTGTTGATTGTATGAAAAGGGCAAGCCAGTCTATGGTTAAAAAGCGTCCTGTTTCTAAGCAATATAAAGGAGGTCCATGGTATGATGATGAATGTCGTAAAGCAAAAAAAGTGTGTTAAATTCAAATCATCAGTTGCAAAGAGAACAAAAGATGATGATGGCAGAAAATATGTTTTGAAAGAAAAGAGAGAATAAAATTATAAGAATTTACTAAAGGAAAAGAAAAGAGTTTTCAAGAAATAAACTGCTGAGTCACTGTCAGACAATATTAAGCATTCTGCGACATAGTGGAACAATTTGAAGAGAGTTGGTGGGATGACTAAGCCCACACCCAGTAACAACATTAGTTCAGAAGAATTGTGTAATCATTTCAAAATGTTTATAATTATGAACAAACCAATTCAGGAAACAGAGAGATAATAATCCATGTGATTTGAATGAGGATACTGATCATGTTCTCAACAGACCTATCTCAGAGCAAGAAATTGAATTTGCAGTCAAAAACCTAAAATGTGGGACAGCTCCTGGGATTGATGAAATAACCGCTGAAATGCTTAAAAAGGGAGGTGATATTGTTCAAAGGTTTTTACTCAAATTTTTCAATCACATTTTTGAGCAAGGTATTTACCCAGAGGCTTGGACCAAAGCAATTATATCTATCTTTAAAAAGGGCGATTTAGATTATTGACAATTACAGAGGCGTATCATTAATCAGTCTGTTGTGTAAATGCTATACATCCATTCTAAACAAGCGTCTTGATCAATGGCTAGAATTATGTAATCACTTTGTAGAAAATCAAGCTGGGTTCAGGAACAAACTATTCGACTATAAACCACATATTCACTTTATATTCAATTGTTCAGAAAATTCAAAACACTCGTGGGCGTAAGTTATATGTTGCTTTTGTTGACCTGAAAAAAGCCTTTGATTCTGTCCATCATGATAACTTACTCGAAGCCGTTAACAATGCTGGAATCAAAGGTAAATTTGTATGTTCACTTAGGGCTATGTACACACCACTCCTGTCTTGTGCAAGGATAAACAGCAAGTATACTAACTTTTTCTCTTGCCCAACAGGCGTTCGTCAAGGTTGTGTTCTTAATTAGCCCAACTCTTTTTTCCTTATTTATAAATCAGCTATCAATACACGTTGAAGAAAAGGGTACTCATGGAACACAGTTGTTACCAACTTTGATGGAACTTTTCATTCTTCTGTTTGCCGATGATGTGGTATTGTTATCAACCACTCCCAGAGGGTTACAAAATCAGCTGAACTCCCTAAAAGAGTGTTGTGATGGCTTGAAAATGAATGTCAACAGAGAGAAAAGTAAGATAGTGTTTTTTAGGAAAGGTGGATATCTTTCACAGAACGAAAAATGGACTTTGGATGGACAGCCTATAGAAGTAGTAAACAGCTATACTTACTTGGGTTTTACTTTTACGACCAAACTTAGTTGCAACCTGGGAACAGCCGCTTTTGCTACTAAATGAAAAAAGCTGTGTATATGTTAAGCAAATGTTTAAAGAAATACAAAGATATATCTCAAAAAAAGTATTTTAAAATTTTTGATTAAACAATCCAGTCAATATTGTTGTACTCGGCTGAAATATGGGGATTACATAGATTACACAGCATAGAAAAAGTCCGCATCTTAGCCTGTAAAAGATTTCTAAATGTACCATTAAAAACTCCAAATAAATTGATCTATGGAGAGCTAGGCAGATATCCTCTCTTTATTAATTCGACTATCAGAAGCATAAGATACTGGTTTCGATGACTTAAATTAGAAGAACACAGACTACCTAAGCAGTGTTACCTAATGCCTAATCTTTAGTTGAGAAAGGTACACATTGCTGGGCAACAGACGTCAAAGAAGTTCTGTGTAAAACGGGCTTTCAGTATGTATGGATGAACCAGGGTGTCGGAAATGAGAAATGTTTTTTACGTGCCTTTATGCAGAGACTTTTTTATATGTTCATACAGGAATGGTCATCAGCACTAAGGGATAAAGATAGATACGATTTGCATACTTCGATTAAGGAAAAGTTTGGAAAGGAAAAATACTTAGCGAATATTGATATAGTTTGCTTCAGAATTGCCTTTACACAAACAAGACTTGGTGTATTACCAATCAATAATAACGTATACAGATATAGCGATAATGTGGGGAATAAACAATGTGTATGCTGTGGGTCTATAATATAAAATGAACATCATATTGTGTTTGTTTGTCCTTTTCATCAAGATCTAAGACGAAAATTCCTCCATTGTCTCCAAGATGTAACCCTTTCAAGGATGATAGACGGAATTTAATATAAGCCGCCAGGTGGGACAATTCATGTTTCATGCCATGAAGAAAAGGAAGCTCCTCTTAGACTAATCTCTAGTGTCAGGTATTGTTAGTATTTCAAGTACACATAGTACTGAACTTTTCAGGTAAATTTTATTATGTATTTTGGGACGGTTTTGGTAGCCGCTATTTTTGTGATTCTTACCATCACTAATTTGTCCATTATTATGCTGGTAAAGTTTTGCAAAAAGGATGATGTCTTTGAGGTAATTAAGCGGATGATAAGGAGGTTGATGGTGATAAAGATGATGAGGATGATGATAAGAATGATGGGTGGTGACTGATGTTGAGGATGATGATAAGAATGATGGGAGATGGTGATGATGATGATTGTGAGGAGGGGGAGGGGAGATTGGGTTGTCCTTTTGATTAAGTTCAGAGCTAGTTTATCAATCAAGCATTTATTTTTTATTTATTTAGTTAGTTAATTTTTGTTTTTTTGTTTTTTTTTATTTGTTTAATTTCTTATTTATTTATTTTGTTTGTTTTGCTTCTGTATTTATTATTTATTTATTATTTATTATTTAGTTATCATTGTACGTGTTTACATGTTGATGTATTTATTCTTTTATTTCTTAAACCTCATGTGTATGCATGCCTGTGGCCTAAACACATTAAATTATCTGAAGTCTGAACTCTCTCTCTCTCTCTCTCTCTCTCTCTCTCTCTCTCTCTCTCTCTCTCTCTCTCTCTCTCTCTCTCTCTCTCTCTCCCTCTCTCTCTCTCTCTCTCTCTCTCTCTCTCTCTCTCCCTCTCTATCTCTCTCTCTCTCTCTCTCTCTCTCTCTCTCTCTCTCTCTCTCTCTCTCTCTCTCTCTGATATGGAAGAATATGCCTAGCCTACATTATTATCCTTGTTAAATAAAGAGTATGAAGTCTGAACTCTCTCTCTCTCTCTCTCTCTCTCTCTCTCTCTCTCTCTCTCTCTCTCTCTCTCTCTCTCTCTCTCTCTCTCTCTCTCTCTCTCTCTCTCCCTCTCTCTCTCTCTCTCTCTCTCTCTCCCTCTCTCTCTCTCTCTCTCTCTCTCTCTCTCTCTCTCTCTCTCTCTCTCTCTCTCTCTCTCTCTCTCTCTCTCTCTCTCTCTCTCTCTCTCTCTCTCTCTCTCTCTCTCTCTCTCTCTCTCTCTCTCTCTCTCTCTCTCCATCACAGCCGTTTTTGACAGTGCTTCACACCTCCCCAGTCCAACCCAAAATACCGAACTAAATAATTCATCACTGTACTGTTGAAGCTCGTTATGCTACACTGTCTTCACCTTGCTTCTTGCCTGTCCAACTGTCTGTACGTCTGTCCGTCGGTACGTCTCTCTGTGTGTGTGATCGTCTGTCTTTCATCTCTAATTCTGTTATTGTTTTGATTTGTCTGTTTTGCCCACCATTATTTCTGTGTCCGCCTGTCTGTCTTTATTTCCCTTCTCGCTTATTTCCATCGTTCAGTGTTTTAGTTGAGTCCTAGACACAGAGGCAGCTCACAATGAACCACTACACTAACACGTCTTCCTCTTATTGCCATCGTTCAGTGTCATAGACACTACACTAACACGTCTAACCCTAGTGTCATAGACACTACACTAACACGTCTCCCTCTTATTGCCATCGTCCAGTGTCATAGACACTACACTAACACGTCTCCCTCTTACTGCCATCGTCCAGTGTCATAGACACTACACTAACACGTCTCCCTCTTATTGCCATCGTCCAGTGTCATAGACACTACACTAACACGTCTCCCTCTTATTGCCATCGTCCAGTGTCATAGACACTACACTAACACGTCTCCCTCTTATTGCCATCGTTCAGTGTCATAGACACTACACTAACACGTATCCCTCTTATTGCCATCGTCCAGTGTCATAGACACTACACTAACACGTCTCCCTCTTACTGCCATCGTCCAGTGTCATAGACACTACACTAACACGTCTCCCTCTTATTGCCATCGTCCAGTGTCATAGACACTACACTAACACGTCTCCCTCTTATTGCCATCGTTCAGTGTCATAGACACTACACTAACACGTCTCCCTCTTATTGCCATCGTCCAGTGTCATAGACACTACACTAACACGTCTCCCTCTTATTGCCATCGTCCAGTGTCATAGACACTACACTAACACGTCTCCCTCTTATTGCCATCGTCCAGTGTCATAGACACTACACTAACACGTCTCCCTCTTATTGCCATCGTCCAGTGTCATAGACACTACACTAACACGTCTCCCTCTTATTGCCATCGTCCAGTGTCATAGACACTACACTAACACGTCTCCCTCTTACTGCCATCGTCCAGTGTCATAGACACTACACTAACACGTCTCCCTCTTATTGCCATCGTCCAGTGTCATAGACACTACACTAACACGTCTCCCTCTTACTGCCATCGTCCAGTGTCATAGACACTACACTAACACGTCTCCCTCTTATTGCCATCGTCCAGTGTCATAGACACTACACTAACACGTCTCCCTCTTATTGCCATCGTCCAGTGTCATAGACACTACACTAACACGTCTCCCTCTTATTGCCATCGTTCAGTGTCATAGACACTACACTAACACGTCTCCCTCTTATTGCCATCGTCCAGTGTCATAGACACTACACTAACACGTCTTCCTCTTATTGCCATCGTCCAGTGTTATAGACACTACACTAACACGTCTCCCTCTTATTGCCATCGTTCAGTGTCATAGACACTACACTAACACGTCTCCCTCTTATTGCCATCGTCCAGTGTCATAGACACTACACTAACACGTCTCCCTCTTATTGCCATCGTCCAGTGTCATAGACACTACACTAACACGTCTCCCTCTTACTGCCATCGTCCAGTGTCATAGACACTACACTAACACGTCTCCCTCTTATTGCCATCGTTCAGTGTCATAGACACTACACTAACACGTCTCCCTCTTATTGCCATCGTCCAGTGTCATAGACACTACACTAACACGTCTCCCTCATATTGCCATCGTCCAGTGTCATAGACACTACACTAACACGTCTCCCTCTTATTGCCATCGTCCAGTGTCATAGACACTACACTAACACGTCTCCCTCTTATTGCCATCGTCCAGTGTCATAGACACTACACTAACACGTCTCCCTCATATTGCCATCGTCCAGTGTCATAGACACTACACTAACACGTCTCCCTCTTATTGCCATCGTTCAGTGTCATAGACACTACACTAACACGTCTCCCTCTTATTGCCATCGTTCAGTGTCATAGACACTACACTAACACGTCTCCCTCTTATTGCCATCGTCCAGTGTCATAGACACTACACTAACACGTCTTCCTCTTATTGCCATCGTCCAGTGTTATAGACACTACACTAACACGTCTCCCTCTTATTGCCATCGTCCAGTGTCATAGACACTACACTAACACGCCTTCACTCCACCCCCAACCCCCATAATGACAATTCCCACCCATATTCCCTCCCCGATTCCCACCCCATCTACCCCCACGCACTAGGGTTGAGAACCGGTTCAAAAATCCGAACCGGTTTTTAACCGTTTTTCCCTCTTCGAACCGGTTTTACCGAACCGTGTTTTTTTACCAGTACTCGCATCATTAGTTGCACCTAAGCAAACACATATTCATTTGTCAGAATATTCACACACACGCACGCACGCACGCACACACATACACATACACACAATATTAAACAAACTTATGACTTATGACACACACACACTCAACTCAACACTCAGTCAAAGTCAAAGCCATACACCACCACAAACTAGAAACAGCTACTCTTGGTTTACAAACACCCAGCAACTCGAACCGGTTTTTCGAACCGCGAAAGTTTAGCACCGGTTTTTCGGTTCAAACCGGTTTTCTTCCCCACCTCTACCACGCACTCCATTGACCACTCTACTTTATAATCTATGTCATGTTCTGTCACATTATGTGTGTGTTCCACCATTACCCTGCCCCCCCCCCCCCCTCTCTCCACTACAGACGCCTTGCTATTATTCTACTAAGGTGTAAATGAGAAAGTGCCAGCCTTCACAACTCCAACAGTCCGTGCACTGTGTCCTGACTCATCACTGGCACTTATTTCTACATAACCACCGGTTCTGTCCCTTACCATCCACACTGTGGAGGACTGGACCAGTGCAGATTTCACAGAGGAATTATCTCGTCTTTGGTCGTCAGTCTTTACAACACTTGACAGACAACGTTTGTGAAGCATTAGCGGTAATTTAAATGAACCTAAACTGATATCCTAGCAGATTTGCACTTCATTAAACTGAAAGTAAGAAAATGAAGACAGAACACAAGTCACGCCTGATGTTTGACTGTGTACTATACTGGGAATGCGAATGCGAATGTTACCGGCATGAAAATACTGCACAACTTTGGAACTAGTAGGGGATACTTTGAGGAAGGTCCCATCAGAGGAATCATCACAAAACAAACAAGCGTAAAGAAAGTAGAATACAAAGCTATATGAAGCATTTAGCTAGTGGTAGAAACACGTGGGACGTCGCTTTCCTTCTGTATTATGGTTTTTTTAATTACCCGTTTCTATGTCCGTCTGTCTGCCTGTCTGTCTCCAATTAGCCAACTTATCGCATGCATACTTCTCCATAGGTCACACGTTCACAATATACAATAACTGTGAAACCATCAGACATGACAAATCCAACTATTGACGATGGTCAGACTCTATATCAAAGATCAGTTCAAGCGGACCTTTTCATTATAGGAAACATTTTCATTAGACACACTGGGAAATAGAACCTACACGGAATGTCGATAAAATGCGAGATAAATCCAGAAAAGGAGTCTGCCTTTACCTATAGCCAGAGCCACGATGAGAGGGGCTGCATTCATCTTCCAAGAACCTCAGTTCCCAGCAGAGCCTTTAGCCCGGATAGCCTGGGTTGTGATGCAAATGTCATGGAGACATTAAGGATGATGAGTGTGAACGAAAAACGGCAATGTATCGCCATACATCCACACTTCCATTGTCCACGGGGAGATGGATGCCACAGATGCTATGACGAGGGGAGAAGCGCTATGCCCACAGTGTGATGGAGTGTGGGCTCCACAGGATGCAGCACTGGACACAGACCCCACCTGATGATTCCCTTCACCAGATCTCGGCCATAACCCGCCTACACTGTTCTACACAATGTGAGCTATGCTCATACAGACTTCTGTCTGCTGTGATAACATTCCATTGATCGACACATTGATGTCGTGCCAACAAAGCGTCTTATTGCTAGCTGCTAGCTGCATGAGAAAAGCTGTCTTTGTTAAATATCCTTCAGGAGTCTTTCTGTATAAATGGTTCTTTATGACAGGCTCAATGTGGGTGTGTTTTCGGTTTGCCAATGGACACTCATTATTTTAGCTCTTTCTTGTACCCCCCCCCCCCCCCCCCCCCCCCCCGCCCACCCCACCCCATATCTTATTGATTGTCCGAATGAGACATTCATGTTCGTGTTTGGCCTGTATATGATTATCTATGTCCAATTGATAGAGTCTTCTGGTTGTTCTGGAAATGTGGCTGACAATATGGAATTGTGGTGCATAGAGATATCTATGCAGATAATGGTGTCTTAACAAATCACACATCATGAGAGGGGGAGAGAGAGAGAGAGAGAGAGAGAGAGAGAGAGAGAGAGAGAGAGAGAGAGAGAGAGAGAGAGAGAGAGAGAGAGAGAGAGAGAGAGAGAGAGAGAGAGAGAGAGAGAGAGAGAGATTGCATCAGCATTACACATAAGTGTCAAAACAGCCATGTTCTGTCAGTGCTGCAACTTGCAGATGAAATGTGTCTGTCATGCCGTGCTCACAAAGTGATCAGACTGGCTGCTTTTGCTTTCGTCTGATGATTGGAACATTACGAATTGTTAAAGCAGACTTTATTTCAATTTGTTTGCATGAATTATATTATTACAATGCAGGGAGGTTTAATTTTAGTGTGGATTTTTGTTGTTGCTTAGACAAAGACAGGCTCGTGGCACATGAACACTGGTCATAGTAATGCTTCACATTGTTTACAGTTGAATAACATCTAAATTAAGCAGCATAAAGACGTATTATGAGATCTGAAGACAGGCGGGTGCTTCAATATGAGTCAGTTTTGACATGCATTTGTGCGCACCAAACTGTTTGCAATGGCAAAGCAATCAGAGGGTATCGAAATTAAACTCATATATATTATGTATTGTTTATTTGCTGCTCATATTATTAGCTTGATATATTTTGTTTCCATTAACCCCCGCCTTATATTTCTCATCTCTCTAGAATGGTCTGATGTTTTCAATAACATTCTGGCAGATGCAAAAAACAGCCATTGTTATCCAATATTCGTGATAACGATTTCAAACCCAAGGCCACATTTTCTGAAGGCTATCGGCTGACTGCGCAGATTGAGTATGGTGTTTTAGAGAACATTGCGCATCTTACTAGTATCTCTGTTACAAGGGAAAACGCGCAAGTGTGTGTGCACGTGTGCACTTGCACGCACATAGACACGCATAAGCACACATACGCACGCACGCATGAGTGCACTGGAACACGGACACGAACTCACAACTGCACACACGGGCTCGCGCACGGACGAGAGTAATAGCCGAAGAACGTATTGGTAATCTGAACTATATTGGGAAACTAACCTTTAGCAATTTTGTTAATAAAAATAATGAAATTGTTTTCATCAGTATATTTTGTTAGTCCCCCAACCCCATCCCCCGACAAACACACGCACGCGCACGCACGCACAGACACACGCACACGCACACACGCACACACACACACACACACACACACACACACACACACACACACACACACACACACACACACACACACACACACACACACACACACACACACACACACACACACACATGTATGCATATACATGCCTAACACGTTAGTGGACTAAATATAAGACAGAAGAAAGCAAATCTTCAAGCATAGCAGAGAGAGAGAGAGAGAGAGAGAGAGAGAGAGAGAGAGAGAGAGAGAGAGAGAGAGAGAGAGAGAGAGAGAGAGAGAGAGAGAGAGAGAGAGAGAGAGAGAGAGAGAGAGACAGAGACAGAGACAGAGACAGAGACAGAGAGAGAGAGAGAGAGAGAGAGAGGGGGACATTATGTTGGTAAAAAGATCCTTCTCAGAGGAAATCGTTTCTCGCTAACCTCTCCTTCCTGTTCCTGTGACGCATGCGCAATGGAGCATTGATGTGTGGATCAGATATCGCGAGATGTGGATGGGATGATCAGCGAACTGCATTGTGCATGGTGACAGCCTGCCATGGAGGGAGGAGAGAGGGGGTGGTGGGAGGGAGAGAGAGAGAGAGAGAGAGAGAGAGAGAGAGAGAGAGAGAGAGAGAGAGAGAGAGAGAGAGAGAGAGAGAGAGAGAGAGAGGGGGGGGGGGGGGGCTACCATTTAGCGATTCACACTTGACCCAAAAATATTCTGTAAAACCTAAAATTATATGCAGCCCACTCACTGCCGATCTTGTGTTTGACGTTTGTGAAGCGATTGTCTTGAGTTAGTTCATGAATATTTTTTGTAAGCCCTGCATGTATGTCTGTTTGATTGTCTGTCAATGCATCCGTTGTTGCCTATGTCTTTATCTGAGTCTCTCTCTCTCTCTCTCTCTCTCTCTCTCTCTCTCTCTCTCTCTCTCTCTCTCTCTCTCTCTCTCTCTCTCTCTCTCTCTCTCTCTCTCTCTCTCTCTCTCTCTCTCTCTCTCTCTCTCTCTCTCTCACTCTCTGTCTCTCTCACCGAAACACCTATTGGAGTAAGGCAGGGGTGTGTGATGAGCCCCACTTTATTCTCAATCTTTATTAATCAACTAGCAAATCACATGAACGAGAAAGGTAAGCATGGTGTTAGGTTAATTCCGGCTGTCTTTGAATTATTTATTTTATTATTTGCAGATGACATAGCTCTTTTGTCAACCACACCTAGTGGTCTGCAAAATCAATTAAATGTACTTAAAACATGCTGTAATAATATGAAGATGTCTGTAAACATAAATAAAACGAAAGTCATGGTATTTCGAAAGGGTGGATACCTAGGGAAATATGAAAAGTGCTTCTATGACGGTAGCAGATTAGATGTTGTAAATGAATATTGTTATTTAGGTTTCAACTTTACAACCATGATTAGTCCAAAAAGGGGTACTTTACATTTAGTAACTAAGGGCAAAAAAGCTACAATTCAATTTAACAGAATATTCAACAAATATAAAGATATGAATGTAACAACTTTCTTTAAAATTTTCGATACAAAAATCCAGCCTATTTTACTATACGCATCTGAAATTTGGGGGCTAAATAGGTTAGAACATATAGAAAGAGTACATATGCTAGCCTGTAAAAGGTTTCTCGGTGTTCCAAGCAAAACTCCTAATAAAATGGTGTATGGGGATTTAGGCAGGTATCCACTTTACGTTAATTCTAGTGTTGCTTCTTTACGATTTTGGTTTAGATTACTTCAAATGGATGTTGGTAGATTGCCATACAAAGCGTATTTGATGTTGTTAGAATTAGATAGATTTGGTAAGCAATGTTGGGTTTCTAAGATTAGAGAGATTCTGTGTATGACAGGCTTTAACTTTGTTTGGTTACAGCAAGGGGTAGGTGATGTAAAGTCTTTTCTAAATATATTTAAACAGCGACTTATTGACATGTTTATCCAGGAATGGTCTGGCACCATTAGAGACCGACAAAGATATGAAAATTATAGATTTCAAGATTATTTTTGAAAAAGATAGATATATCTCCAATATAAGCTCGTATTGTTTTCGTGTTGCTATAACTCAATTATGATTCAATGTTCTGCCTCTAAACAACAATGTCCATCGTTATAGTACAGTCGATGCAGAAAAGACGTGTCCATCTTGTAGTAATCAAATTGAAAATGAACTGCATTTTCTATTGAAATGTCCTCAGTTTCAAGATCTCAGAAACAAGTTTCTTAAATATATAAACCAGTTGCCTATTCAAGTCCTTTTGAAAGCAGATAGTGATCATCACATATATAAAGTCTCCAGATATGTGTTTCATGCTATGAATAGAAGGCAAAGAGGAATATTATAAATACATGGACTGTATTTCGTTCTTTATCACTGCATATAGTAAATCGAAACTTGCCTTTTTAGGTATACTCTGCGTAAAGTTAGTATTGTCGTTCTTGTTGTAATGTAAACGCATTGATTACTTTAATATTTGATCATTCATTCATCACTTATGTTTGATGGTCACATGGTTTGTTTATCATCTTTTTGTTGCAGGTTTTTATGCCTTGGATTATTTTTCACCTCCCCCAACCAGTCCATTTCATTGTATTGTGGTCAATGGCCGATGTACAATTAAAATATTTCAGTGTTCAGTGTTCTCTCTCTCACCGACGAACTTAATCACTATTTTGTTAACATTGCAAACCAGATTATTCAAAATGACAAATCAAACGAAATTGACTTAAACGAGTTGAAACAATTTTGCAAAGAAAAACATAGCAACACATAATTGACCATACCACCCATAGCTGTGTTCGAAGTTTATAACAGTTTAATCAAACTCAAACAATCCAAAGCAAAAGGCTTAGATGCAATTAACACTAACATTATAAAACTCAGTGCACCAATCATTACAGAGTCTTTAACTTACATATATAATTTATGTATTGACAAAAACTATGTCCCTAAACATTTCAAAACGAGTACAATTATTCCTCTTTGCAAATCAGGTGACCTCTAATTATAGACCCATTTCAATTATTTCTGTCCTGTCCAAACCACTAGAGCAACACATCAAACGTAGCATCGTACTACATATTGACAATTTTGACCTTTTGCATCCAAACCAGTCGGGTTTTAGAGAAAAAAACATTCATGCCGTACAGCTTTAATAAATCTGGTCGACCAATGGCTTGCTAACATTAATAATGACGAATACACAACAGCACTTTTCGTAGATTTTGCAAAGGCTTTCGACACCATTGACCACTCTCTACTCCTTCGTAAATTATCAATTTATAATTTTTCAGCTGACACTGTTACACTTATATCTTCGTTTCTAAGTTCCCGTCAACAATGCGTTTGTGTAGAAAATAAATTTTCAAATTTCAGTGGTATAACAAGTGGGGTGCCACAAGGTTCAGTTATTGGCCCTATTCTTTTTTCTTTATATGTTAATGATTTACCCCTCTCTGTTTCGTCCCCATGTGATCTCTTTGCTGATGATACCACGCTTCACACGTCACATCAAAATATAAACACTGTGTATGTAAACTTGCAGGAAAGCGTAAATAAACTCGTTAAGTGGACTGACTGTAACCATATGGCACTGAACGCAGCAAAAACTAAACACATCTTAATAACAACGAGACAGAAACTTCAAAACATCCAAGATACCACACTAAATATTTGTGTAAATAATACCAACATAGAACACGTAAAGTCTCACAAACTGTTAGGTATAACTATTGATAATAACCTATCCTGGAATGACCACATCTCTCAATTAAGCATAAATATATCAAAGAAAGTCTTTCAGCTATCACAAATAAAACATTTTATCACTTACGAAGCTAAGAAACAGTTTTTTAGTACTCACATCCAATCATTACTAGACTATGCCTCAACACTTTGGGATTGTGCCAGTGACACGACGTTGAAACCACTTGTCCGCGTTTATAATCGTGCCTTAAAACTGGTTATTTTAAAATCAAGTTCTTTAACTTTGGAAGATTTTAAGGTTCTGAATATTCTACCACTCAAAAACAGACTAAAAATTAACAAAGAAGGCTTATGCACAAAATAATGATTGGAATGGCGCCTTCAAGAATATCAAATACATTTCAGTTGAATAATAAGAGATACATACACAAGATTATTCTTCATAGACCAAGATTATATTGATATAAATCCAGTCTGCACTATTCCGGAGGCTCACTATGGAATGCATTACCCGTGTATTTAAAACAAATATCAAGCCATCCATCTTTCATGAAACAATTCAAGGATTATATTATTACAACTGACTAGCGCAACGCCTAGTACTGGCAATGCACCATACTGGTAACGCCTAGTAACGGTAACGCCAAGTACTGGTAACGCTGAGTACAGGAAATTTGAAGCGATTCGGTTAAGAAACGGCAGAGTTATAAGGCCCCGTTTCCAGTTGGCGCTGCTCTGAGAGTGACGCGCTCTCCCGATTATCTTCCAATTTGCTGCCAGGCTTTGCCTGGGCCATCGCAAGCACGACAGCAAATTTGAGGTGATTCGGTTAAGAAACGGCGGAGTTATTCGTGAAAAGGTGAAGCGGCATATAGCGCGCGCGTTTCTGAACCGATTCGCTTTCGGTTTGGCACACTGATCGTCACCGTCCCCGGCCATCTACCTGCCAAATTTGAAGGCAATCGGTCCAGCAACGCCGGATATACGGGCGCCCAGAGTCTGGCGGATACGCGTTTCGCATATTTGCGAAACCGCGCAAATGACACGGCCACCCCGGTTGCCGTTGCCATCGCCCCGTTAGGGCTCACAGCAAATTCGAAGCGATTCGGTCGAAATACGGCGGAGCTATAAGGCCCGTTTTGTGCTTCAGACAGACAGACACACACACACACACACGCACGCACGCACACGCACGCACACGCACACACACACACACACACACACACACACGGACACTTGGCTTTTTACTATATGATTATTTTAAAATAATTTATCATTACACCTGACACATGCCTGTATATTCGTCTGTTCATCTCGTCTGTTTACCTATTGTCTGCCAAGCTATCTGTCCGTCCGCCCCCCCCCCCCCTCTCTCTCTCTCTCTCTATCTCTCTCTCTCTACCCCTCTCTCTCTCTCTTCTCTCTCTCTCTATCTCTCTCTCTCTCTCTCTCTCTCTCTCTCTCTCTCTCTCTCTTTCTCTCTCTCTTGCTTTGACACTTATATGTTACTTTATAATGTTTTTGCATTATTTATTTGTTTGTCTGTTAGTTTGCTTGTTTGTTCACAGGGCTGAGTGTAAAAAAGCAATGCTTATCTCATTACCCTGTATAGATTAAAAAAAATCGTTTAGTTTCGTCTCTCTCTCTCTCTCTCTCTCTCTCTCTCTCTCTCTCTCTCTCTCTCTCTCTCTCTCTCTCTCTCTCTCTCTCTCTCTCTCTCTCTCTCTCTCTCTCGCTCTCTCTCTCGAAGTATTTATAAACGTGCAATTAAACTAATTCTTCTTAAATCATCAACACTACAAATTTCTGATTATAAAATTGCTAACATACTTCCCTTCCACTCCAAATGCCAATTTAATAAGGGTGTATTTATGTATAAAATCTTAAATGGACTCGCACCTCCTTATTTATGTAAAAGGTTTCCTGTAACTCAGGTGCGGAATAAAGAAACCATACTCCTCCCCCGACCTAGAACAGACTTATTTATGTCATCGTTAACATACTCAGGTGGAAGGTTGTGGAATGAAATCCCCGAGTACATAAAAACTAAAAGCACATTGCTGTCATTTAAAAGATGCTTTAATAAATATTTATTCGAAAGGTTATAACAGTTCATTCCCCTTTTCTAAACTTGTCTATTGTGCATGTTATAATTTTAGTAAATGCGCATGTCTGTAGCTATGCTCCTACTACCTGATATTGTAAAATTGTCAATTGATTACTTGTCTAACTATGATTTATGTGTGTGAAAGGAATTGTGAGAATGTTGATTTATATTTCATGTTGTCCTTGTTCTTTGGATTTGTTACATTTGATTGTT
>CM065685.1:1184819-1187319 GCA_017654935.2 Phymorhynchus buccinoides | reverse complement strand
CTGTCAATGGCGGGTGTTACGTGCTGCAATATGCATGTCTGGGCCGACAGTGAATGCTCTGTGGCTGTGCTAAAGAACCAAGGGTGGGTGGCTGTATGCCAACACTTTGAATGCTAAGTTCTTGTTCCTACCTTGACCCATCCTGGTTTCGGTAATAAAACAATGGCGTATGACTAAGTTGCTCTGACGGTACCACCACCACACACTGTAAGCTGTGTCTGGGATTTCAAAGGAAAGTAGGGGTAGCCGTCATGTTCTCAGCCCGTTTCTAGCATAGACCATCATTAGACACAATGCATGTTGCTTTAGCTAAATAGCTTTAAAAATAACATTAGGTCTTTAATACATATCTTACATGTTTGTTTCTTTGCAGAAAAACGTCTTAACCGCAAACGCACGCTAAACAACTACGACTAACAAGGAACCATTAACAGCACAGTACGCACGCTAAACAACTACGACTAACAAGGAACAATTAACAGCACAGTACGCACGCTAAACAACTACGACTAACAAGGAACCATTAACAGCACAGTACGCACGCTAAACAACTACGACTAACAAGGAACCATTAACAGCACAGTACGCACGCTAAACAACTACGACTAACAAGGAACCATTAACAGCACAGTACGCACGCTAAACAACTACGACTAACAAGGAACCATTAACAGCACAGTACGCACACTAAACAACTACGATTAACAAGGAACCATTAACAGCACAGTACGCACGCTAAACAACTACGACTAACAAGGAACCATTAACAGCACAGTACGCACGCTAAACAACTACGACTAACAAGGAACCATTAACAGCACAGTACGCACACTAAACAACTACGACTAACAAGGAACCATTAACAGCACAGTACGCACACTAAACAACTACGACTAACAAGGAACCATTAACAGCACAGTACGCACGCTAAACAACTACGACTAACAAGGAACCATTAACAGCACAGTACGCACGCTAAACAACTACGACTAACAAGGAACCATTAACAGCACAGTACGCACACTAAACAACTACGACTAACAAGGAACCATTAACAGCACAGTACGCACGCTAAACAACTACGACTAACAAGGAACCATTAACAGCACAGTACGCACGCTAAACAACTACGACTAACAAGGAACCATTAACAGCACAGTACGCACACTAAACAACTACGACTAACAAGGAACCATTAACAGCACAGTACGCACACTAAACAACTACGACTAACAAGGAACCATTAACAGCACAGTACGCACGCTAAACAACTACGACTAACAAGGAACCATTAACAGCACAGTACGCACGCTAAACAACTACGATTAACAAGGAACCATTAACAGCACAGTACGCACGCTAAACAACTACGATTAACAAGGAACCATTAACAGCACAGTACGCACACTAAACAACTACGACTAACAAGGAACCATTAACAGCACAGTACGCACACTAAACAACTACGATTAACAAGGAACCATTAACAGCACAGTACGCACGCTAAACAACTACGATTAACAAGGAACCATTAACAGCACAGTACGCACGCTAAACAACTACGACTAACAAGGAACCATTAACAGCACAGTACGCACACTAAACAACTACGATTAACAAGGAATCATTAACAGCACAGTACGCACGCTAAACAACTACGATTAACAAGGAACCATTAACAGCACAGTACGCACACTGCCAACAACCCAGTAACTCCTTTGGCATCTCTCAGCATGATACAGTGGTAAACTCCTTTGGCATGACGTCTGTTGTGGGCTTTTGGTGTGTGTCTGCACTCACCAGTCTCTCAGCATGATACAGTGGTAAGCTCCTTTGGCATGACGTCTGTTGTGGGCTATTGGTGTGTGTCTGCACTCACCAGTCTCTCAGCATGATACAGTGGTAAGCTCCTTTGGCATGACGTGTGTTGTAGGCTTTGGTGTTTGTCTGCACTCACCAGTCTCTCAGCATGATACAGTGGTAAGCTCCTTTGGCATGACGTCTGTTGTGGGCTATTGGTGTGTGTCTGCACTCACCAGTCTACAATTGAAAGGAAACCAAACATAGCAACATCCAATCATCCACATCAGGCGTACAATCTGATCAAACTATCTGTTATGCTAGAAAGAGAAACTCCATCAGTAAAAACAGGACAGTGTCACCGGGCGGTAGACAGGTCTCCACATGTGCAGTTCAAACTTCACGGCCAAGGCTAGCAATACATTGAAAGAGACATGTGAACGTCGCGTTGACCAGGAATGTTTCAATGTTGTGTTTCAAGAAACCAAACAGACAGATGGACATGTACACAGGCAAACCAATACCCCCTCAATGAATGGTCGTGGACCCAAGTCAGCAATACGCATGCGTGTGTAGTGTTAAATGAAATTGAATAAAATCACAATCTGCATTGCGGCCCTCATGTTGCCACTACCAATGCTTCCGTTACTGCTAATGTTTCAAGTCAGTAGTAATGGTCCCTGCCTTTCCCCTTCCTTCC
>CM065685.1:1169819-1177319 GCA_017654935.2 Phymorhynchus buccinoides | reverse complement strand
GCATGTTTAGAACCAAGGACAGAATGGAAGACTAGGCCCAGCCTAAATTCTTTTCCTTGTAAAATAAAGTTTATGAGTCTGAGTCTCTCTCTCTCTCGTTGACTCTCTCTCTCTCTCTCTCTCTCTCTCTCTCTCTCTCTCTCTCTCTCTCTCTCTCTCTCTCTCTCTCTCTCTCTCTCTCTCTCTCTCTCTCTCTCTCTCTCTCTAGTTTTGATTGCTATCAATATTACTTAATTATTAACTCTATTAGCAGTACATTATGTTACTGCAATATGTTGGGACTCATCAGTAATGAACGTGTGCGTGTGTGTGTGTGTGTGTGTGTGTGTGTGTGTGTGTGTGTGTGTGTGTGTTCGCGCGTGTGCGTGTGTGTTTGTGTGTGTTGTTTTGTGTGTGTGCGTGCGCGCGCGCGCGCGTGCGTGTGTGTGTGTGTGTGTGTGTGTGTGTGAAATATTTCCCTTTCCACTGCCCAGCCCCTTCTTGTAATTGTGACAATTTTGAACAAATGAATGTTCACATTTCTTTGATGTTTACTCGCAATGCCGCATTTCCTTATTCTTTTCTATTATCCTATATAGCTTTTGTTTATGTTGTGATTTATGTACTCCCCCCCCTACCCATATGTGATACGGCACAAGGCCTAATCATTAAAATGTTTGAGTTTGAGTTGAGTCGAGTTTGAGTCTCTCTCTCTCTCTCTCTCTCTCTCTCTCTCTCTCTCTCTCTCTCTCTCTCTCTCTCTCTCTCTCTCTCTCTCTCTCTCTCTCTCTCTCTCTCTCTCTCTCATTCTACAAGAACTTATCATACTTCATCATACCTGTGTGTTAGCACATGTATGTATGCGAGCGCGTTTTTTTTTTTTTTTTTTTTTTTTTTTTGGGAGTAAATATGGTTTAACGTCACATTTTATATAATGTTTTCCTATGGTTCATCTAGGTTTTTTGTTGTTGTTTTGGGAAGTTTTTCCACTCCGCGTTTTTGAGTAAATTTGGTACAACGTTACATTAATTGTTGTTTTTGTTGGGTTTTTTTTCCCCTCTATGGTTAATATAGGGTTGTTGTTTTTTTGTTTTGTTTTTGTTTTTGTCGTTGTTTTTCCCTCAACCTAGTGCCGGCAATGCTGAGACAGAACTCTTGATTTATATTTGCTGATAGTGGCTACCTCCCGTTGAGTGGCGCATCCAGTAGGCCTAGTGGCTGAAACTGAACTGAACTTGAAGAGACTTTATAAGTGTAGCGCTCTAGGGTGCTTCCGTGGATTGGGTTTAATAAGTAGGCCTAATTGACCTACTTACGTTTGTTTTTTCTTTCCTGTTTCTTGTAGTGTACTAATTTTGTTTTGTGGTTGTCATTGATTTGAATGAGTGTGAATTGTCTGTGTATAAAAGTTTATTTTCTGTCTCCAATCCCTAGCATCATTTGCCTTCATAAAACTGATAATCCTGTACTTTTTGAACATGCATAATAATAATAATGGAACTACTGTTGCACACCTTAATGTTTACCACTTATACAACAAACTGCCAGAGATATGTTTGCTTCTAGATGACACACCACCTATTCATGTTTTAGGACTTAGTGAGACCCGCCTTAATTCCTACATTCCAGATAGCATGCTAACCATCCCCAACTTCAATATTATCCGCCGTGATGCATCTAACCCGGGCGAAACTGGCCTAGCAGTCTATGTTCACAACAGTATTTTTCAAGTTGCACGAAGGAGATTAGACCTTGAAACCGCAGACATAGAGTGCCTTTGGCTAGAAATAAAATACCCCAAAACATCCCCCTTATTAATTGGACATTTATATCGAAATCCTGCCTCTACATATGAATGGCTTGATAACTTTGTACACATGATGGATAATATTAAAGTAAACAACCGCAATATCCTGTTATTAGGGGATTTTAATTTTGATTTGTTTAAGCCCCAAAATTCCTGGCATTCAACTACTGCTCTATTTGGCCTTCTGCAGCTGATCTCCACGGCTACTAGAGTCACCCACACTTCAGCAACACTTCTTGACCACATTTACTCCAACAACACGTCCTTAGTCACTGATGTCAATGTTTTAGATTCCAAATGTATTAGTGACCACTCCCCTGTAAAATGCACGTGGATTAACAGACCCCCTAAACTTCAAACTAAAGGCCACACTACTATTCACTATAGATCCTTTAAACACTTTGATAAATTCGCATTTTTTCAAGATCTTAACATGGCGCATTTTAACAATGTTTTCAATTTTTCATGTCCCATCCAAGCACTAGATGTGTTTTGTGCAACTTTTCTAGCAGTAATTGAGAAACACGCGCCTCTTAGAACAAAAAGAGTTAAAAGTTCCACCCTTCCCGGATGGCTCACTCCAGAAATAGCTGAAACTATGAAACAACGGGGGCGTTCTAAACATGAATATATATTACTGAAGAAAGAAAAGACTGATTCGCTACCAACTGACATTAAAGCACAAAAGCAACTGGAACTTGAAAACAAAGAATTAGAATATAAAAAGCTAAGAAATAAAGTCAATGATCTCATTCGGGACTCTAGAAAACAGCACTTCAATAAAATGATATCAACAAATCGTGACACATCTACATTATGGCGAGCCATCAACAACATCACAAATAAGTCCAAGCACAATTCACTAAATAGCTTCAATTGGTCGCCAGACTCATTCAATAATCACTTTATACACATAGCAGATTCTATAGGGGTACCTGACCCAACACACCCCGAAAACGAATACTGTCCTTCGTCCTCTCTTCAAACCTTTTGTAACAGTAACATAAAACCTGGTAATGCATTTAAAATACCCTCACTTGCTGTTCACGAAGTTGGTTCCCTTATCGCAAAATTGAAAAATAAAAAATCTATGGGACCAGACAAAATCAGTAGCTCTCTCTTAAAACTTGCACTTCCCTACGTAGTAGAACCTCTTACCTTCATATATAACACATGCCTGGAACAAAACATAGTACCACCTGGTTTAAAATCAGCAAAAGTTATACCACTGCCTAAATCCAAAGATATTTCTGACCTAAACAACTTTAGACCCATTTCTATTCTTACAGTTCTATCTAAACCTCTTGAAAAACATGTTCATAAACATCTAATGCAGTATCTTGAGGACAACAATCTTTTCCATCCTTTACAATCTGGCTTTCGGCATCACCATTCTTGTCAAACTGCCGTAGTTCGTCTCTGTGATACATGGCTTTCAGCAATTAACCGAAACAAAATGACAGGTGCTGTATTTCTTGACTTTAAGAAGGCATTTGATCTTGTGAATCATAAAATATTATTACAAAAGCTAGCACTATACCTGCAGGACGAAAATACAGTTTCTTTTTTTACATCCTATCTTACTAACAGAACACAGTTTGTCCTAAGTAATGGTGCAGTTTCAGATAATAAGATAATTAAGACTGGTGTGCCGCAAGGATCTGTTTTAGGACCCCTCCTGTTCTGCTTATTTATTAATGACCTACCCCTTTCAATATCAGATGAAAGTGTCTCATGCGATCTGTTTGCTGACGACTCCTCCCTCCACTCTAGTGCAGCTCGTTTATCCTCCATTCAAACCTCATTACAAACAGCTTTAAACTGATGTTTCTGCCTGGTGTGACCAAAACCTGATGGTCATCCACCCTACAAAAACCAAAAGCATGGTAATTACTTCAAGACAAAAACATCAGAACGAACCTCTAAATCTCAAAGTTTATTTAAAGGATAACATCATTAACCAAGTAAAAGAGCACCGCGTCCTGGGTGTGATCATAGATGAAGAACTGAAGTGGCAGACCCATATTGAGAAGGTAGCACACAAGCTTGCACGTAGCCTATTCCTACTAAAAAAACTTAGACCTTTCTTAGATACAGAGGAACGCAAATTATTCTTTCATGCCCACTGTCTCTCTCACGTCAACTATGCATCTGTAGTTTGGGATTCTACCGCCAAATGTCACCTATTAAAACTCAATTCTATCTACAAAAGAGCAGCTAAAATTATTCTTCCTGACGCAAACCTCACCACATCAGAAAAACAAGCAAAATTAAACATCCTTCCGTTAGATTCACAATTAAAGTACAACAAAGCAATCATCATGTACAAAGTGCATAATGACTTGGTCCCACAATACCTAAAATTATTAGTTACCCCGGCATCACATCGTTATGGTTCCAGCAACTACATTTTGCCAAACACTAGAATTGACAAATACAAATCAAGTTTTGCCTTCTCAGGTTCCTCAATTTGGAATTCCCTTCCCTCTGCCATTCAGTTATGCCCTTCCATCTCACGATACAAAAAGATGGTGCGGGCAAACATAATTTACAGCCCTGCTTAAATCTTGTGTCATTTTGAACGCACACTGTATAACTGTATTGCCTTGTGTACACCTCCATGTGATATGCATGGTATATGTCAATTGATTGTTTACATCTCCGTTTTATGCTTTGTTTATTTGTTTGCCTTTAAACTGCTTGTTAAATGTGTTTGGATTGATGTTGCTTTCACCTCCTACTTGTCATCAATTATTTGTTTCACAATGTTTTTTTGTTTTGAATTTTTTTGTTTTGTTTTTTAAATCTTTTGTAAACAGCATTTTTTTTATAGGTATGTATAAACAATGTATGTGTGTATGAGAGAGAGAGAGAATATGTTTACAAATGTTTTTTGTTTCTTAAATTTGTTTTTCTTTTATCCAAGGACAGATTGTAAGAATAGGCATCGCCTAAAATCTTTATCCTTGTCAAATAAAGTTTTCCAGTGTCCAGTGTCCAGTGTCCAGTGTCCAGTGTCCAGTGTCTCTCTCTCTCTCTCTCTCTCTCTCTCTCTCTCTCTCTCTCTCTCTCTCTCTCTCTCTCTCTCTTCTCTCTCTCTCTCTCTCTCTCTCTCTCTCTCTCTCTCTCTCACCTCTCTCTCTCTCTCTCTCTCTCTCTCTTTACGTCTATGCATCATACGCTTTGTGGTTTTGTGTGCTTCTTGCCTTAACTTTAACTTCTTCGTATGATTACATGTAAAACCGTGTGTATTAAGTCACATATTACGATTTTTTTGGAGATTATGTGTGTGTGTGTGTGCGCGCGTGTGCGTGCTTGTGCGTTACCTAAATTATGTCATTGCTTGTAAAGGAGTCCATTTACAAAACTGCACAATTGTGTCTTAAAAGACCTTGCTATGAGTATATTGTTGCAACATTTGTTACCCTATAGAACCTTCGGAATTCACGGTTTTGCGTATTGATGTACATTAGACATGCAGGTTTAAGATTTACACGGATCTGGCAGAGTGTGTGTGTGGTGGGGGGGAGGGGGGAGGGGGGGGGGGAAAGGAGGGTGCGTGTGACTGGATAGATGTGTGCGTATGTGGGCGTGTGAACACTCTTCTCTGTGAGTTTGTAAAACAAAGGGGGAGGGGAGTGGGATGGGGGTGAGGAATGCGATATATTTATCGACTGTTTAAATGAGTAATGTTTTCAACAGTTTCTGGTATATTGCTTGCCAAATTTTGCATGATTTTTTCGGCGTATTCTGAATCTTTTTTTTTTATTTATGTTATTTTTTTTCTTATTTGTTATCGCCCCTACCCCACTGTTCCGTTTGACATGGGCAGATGACCCAGTTCATGAAATCGTTGTTCTGTTCTTGTTCTTGTTCTCTCTCTCTCTCTCTCTCTCTCTCTCTCTCTCTCTCTCTCTCTCTCTCTTCTCTCTCTCTCTCTCTCTCTCTCTCTCTCTCTCTCTCTCTCTCTCTCTCTCTCTCTCTCTCTCTCTCTCTCTCTCTCTCTCTCTCTCTCTCTCTCTCTCTCTCTCTCTCTCTCTGTGTGTGTGTGTGTGTGTGTGTGTGTGTGTGTGTGTGTGTGTGTTGTGTGTGTGTGTGTGAGTGCGTGTGTGCGTGTGCGCGTGTGCGTGCGTGCGTGCGTACGTGCGTGTATGTGTGTTGTGTGTGTATGCGTGTGTGTGTGTGCGTGCGTGCGTGTGTGTGTGTGTGTGTGTGTGTGCGCGCGTGCATTCGTGCGTGCGTGCGTGTACGTGCGTGTGCGTGTGTGCGCGCGCGTGTGTATGTGTGTGTTATCCAGCTCTCCAAGGATGGTCGTGCTATGGTCTAATGCATGTTGCACACACTATGTTCTGATGCATGTTGCACACACTATGTTCTGATGCATGTTGCACACACTATGTTCTGATGCATGTTGCACACACTATGTTCTGATGCATGTTGCACACACTATGTTCTGATGCATGTTGCACACACTATGTTCTGATGCATGTTGCACACACTATGTTCTGATGCATGTTGCACACACTATGTTCTGATGCATGTTGCACACACTATGTTCTGATGCATGTTGCACACACTATGTTCTGATGCATGTTGCACACACTATGTTCTGATGCATGTTGCACACACTATGTTCTGATGCATGTTGCACACACTATGTTCTGATGCATGTTGCACACACTATGTTCTGATGCATGTTGCACACACTATGTTCTGATGCATGTTGCACACACTATGTTCTGATGCATGTTGCACACACTATGTTCTGATGCATGTTGCACACACTATGTTCTGATGCATGTTGCACACACTATGTTCTGATGCATGTTGCACACACTATGTTCTGATGCATGTTGCACACACTATGTTCTGATGCATGTTGCACACACTATGTTCTGATGCATGTTGCACACACTATGTTCTGATGCATGTTGCACACACTATGTTCTGATGCATGTTGCACACACTATGTTCTGATGCATGTTGCACACACTATGTTCTGATGCATGTTGCACACACTATGTTCTGATGCATGTTGCACACACTATGTTCTGATGCATGTTGCACACACTATGTTCTGATGCATGTTGCACACACTATGTTCTGATGCATGTTGCACACACTATGTTCTGATGCATGTTGCACACACTATGTTCTGATGCATGTTGCACACACTATGTTCTGATGCATGTTGCACACACTATGTTCTGATGCATGTTGCACACACTATGTTCTGATGCATGTTGCACACACTATGTTCTGATGCATGTTGCACACACTATGTTCTGCTCTCACGGACTACTGCCACTCATCATGGGCTGCAGCTAAAAGAGCTGATACATTCAAATGCTTTTCATTCTTTTCGTGTCTGTTGGGTTTTGTTCATTCTTTGGGAAGCAGACACAAAGCAGGTTGCAGGTTACCAAAGAATGGACATGTGCCATCCGACAACAGAAACAGAACCCTTGGACACAGACTGAGAATGGAAACAAACAACAACAACAACAGAGAAAGAAAGAGTGGCGCGGGGGGAGGGGGATAGAGAGAGAGACAGAGACACAGAGAGAGACAGAGACAGGGAGAGAGAGAGAGAGGGAGAGAGAGAGAGAGAGAGAGAGAGAGAGAGAGAGAGAGAGAGAGAGAGAGAGAGAGAGAGAGAGAGAGAGAGAGAGAGAGAGAGAGAGAGAGAGAGAGAGAGAGAGAGAGAGAGAGAG
>CM065685.1:1159819-1162319 GCA_017654935.2 Phymorhynchus buccinoides | reverse complement strand
ACATTGTTTATACATACATAATTTTTTTTTTTTTTTAAAAAAAAACAAACCCACATAGTGAAACAAATAATTGATGACAAGTAGGAGGTGAAAGCAACATCAATCCAAACACATTTAACAAGCAGTTTAAAGGCAAACAAATAAACAAAGCATAAAACTGAGATGTAAACATTCAATTGACATATACCATGCATATCACATGTAGGTGTACACAAGGCAATACAGTTATACAGTGTGCGTTCAAAATGACACAGGATTTAAGCAGGGCTGTAAATTATGTTTGCCCGCACCATCTTTTTGTATCGTGAGATGGAAGGGCATAACTGAATGGCAGAGGGAAGGGAATTCCAAATTGAAGAACCTGAGAAGGCAAAACTTGATTTGTATTTGTCAATTCTAGTGTTTGGCAAAATGTAGTTGCTGGAACCATAACGATGTGATGCCGGCGTAACTAATAATTTTAGGTATTGTGGGACCAAGTCATTATGCACTTTGTACATGATGATTGCTTTGTTGTACTTTAATTGTGAATCTAACGGAAGGATGTTTAATTTTGCTTGTTTTTCTGATGTGGTGAGGTTTGCGTCAGGAAGAATAATTTTAGCTGCTCTTTTGTAGATAGAATTGAGTTTTAGTAGGTGACATTTGGCGGTAGAATCCCAAACTACAGATGCATAGTTGACATGAGAGAGACAGTGGGCATGAAAGAATAATTTGTCGTAAGAGAGAGAGAGAGAGAGAGAGAGAGAGAGAGAGAGAGAGAGAGAGAGAGAGAGAGAGAGAGAGAGAGAGAGAGAGAGAGAGAGAGAGAGAGAGAGAGAGAGAGACAGACAGACAGACAGACAGAGACAGACAGACAGACAGACAGACAGCGAGACATAGGCCCTACAGACAAAGGCAGAGAGAGAGAGAGGGGGGGGGGGGGGCAGAGACAGAAAGCGAGAGAGAGAGACACAGACACACAAACATACACAGAGAGCCCACCCACAGGGAGGCGATTTCAAAGGCAACCGTAAGACACTCGGCCATTATGCCTGGGAACAACGGGGGAACGCTCACCGCAGACATGTCCGTCACCAGCAATGCCACGCACTTGCGACACGCCGTAGCATAATTGTCCGTCACGGTAGGTGATGGGACTTTGCAGTGATCTGGTTTGTATTTTTGTTTTTGTCCGTCACCATAGGTGATCGGACTTTGTGGTCGTCTGGTTTGTATTTGTCCGGTGATCGGACTTTGCATGGGCTGGTTCGTTTTTTTTATTTGTTTGTTTTTCTGTCTGTCCCAAGGATATCTCCCGAACTGCTTGACCGAATCGCGTCACATTTTGTCTGCTGGTGTGTCACCATGAGAGGAAGGCATCCGCGCAAAATGTTTCGCCGTCGTGACCTTGACCTTGGCTTACGACCTTGAAAACCGAAAATCTTTAAGGGGCCATAACTCCCACACCGTTGGTGTTAGAGTCTTCAAATTTGGCATGTAGGTGCTTTGCTTATGCCCGTTCTGATGGTGGCATACCGATCAAGGTCAACGTCATGGTCCGGGAGATCGGTAGGCCTTGAATGTGGTAGGGGTCTACAAACTGGGTTTTAAGCTTTATTTTCCACATTTGTGCTTGACAGAAGCGCTTCAGATTGTATACTGTATACCCTAGAGTAGAAAACATCCCAGCATAAATTATCGCCATGCTGCTGACCTTGAAGTTTGACCTTGAAAACCGAAATTTCCTTCTTTGCGCTATGTATTTCTTCTTCAAGCTGTATCTCGTGAACTAGAAGACAGAATCCCTTGCAATTTTGTGTCAGGATGTGACACTCGACGGGGTGTCGCAAGTGCGTGGCATTGCTGGTGACGGACATGTCTGCCGCTCGGCGACGCCCTTGTTATTATTTTGGTTGTCTATATCTTTCCGTTCCCGTGCTATTTACCAATACCACTGCCTTTAATCAGTCTGATGTGTGTCTATCTGTCTATCTGTCTATCTGTCTGTCTGTCTGTCTGTCTGCCTGTATGCTGTCTGTCTGCCTGTATGTATGCCCGTCTGTCTGTCTGTTTGCCCGTCTGTCTGTCTGTTTGCCTGTCTCTACGTCTGTCCGTCTGCCTGTTGTGTCTGTCTGCCTGCCTGCCTGTCTGTCTATCTGTCTGCCTGCCTGTCTGCCTGCCTGTCTGTCTGTCTGTCTGCCTGCCTGCCTGTCTGTCTGCCTGTTTGTTACCATGTCCTTTCATTATGTCTGTCCTTCGCATTCCCCTTCCACCTACACCCGTGTACTTCCCTCTTTCTCTGTGTCTCTTTCACTTTTCCTTTAATGTCCTCTACAGAAACAGCAAAAAGAACAACGAGTACACAATCATGAAAACGTTTTATCCCCCCCACTCTTCCACGCCGCGTGGAAGGAAAAGCACTCTCGAGAAGAGCTGAATGATCCACGAGTGGCTGCCCCTTGCTGTCATGGCGGACAGCACAGATGATATAGGAAGATAACAGAGAGATAGGGGCGGG
>CM065685.1:1152319-1154819 GCA_017654935.2 Phymorhynchus buccinoides | reverse complement strand
TTGGTCAAGTTATGGGACTCAACCCCTACAAATTTATCTTTTAGGTATATAAATCCAGTTTTAATCTGGGTCCGTCTATAACGAGTTGGTTATAAGAGCCATTCGTTTCGTTTTTCTTTTCACAGAAAAATTTGTACACCACTGCTATGTGTGTACCCTTTATTTATTGGTTGAACCTGTCCAGTTAGGACGTTTTATACATAGTTTTAAGATTGTTTTATTAAAATCTATATCTTTTAAAATTGTTTAGTATGTTAAAATAGGTTAAGATTTGATAAAAAACGAGTTTATAACTATTGAGGTTTCATAGTTATATTAAAAGTTGCTATTAAAATTTGGTTTGTTTTATGTATATTTTGGTCTATTACATGACCATATATGATTTAATTATTTAAATAAATGAAAACTAGTCAAGATTCATTATTTTATATGAAGTTGTTTATGAGTGGGGGGACATACCGCCAGAGGCCTCCATTATTATAAGTAATTTTATATGTTCCATCTGATCCCAGGGGGGGGTAGCAACAAAGACTCTCCCGCCCCTGATGTCATGATGGAGTCTGAGATTTATGTGAAATAAATAGAAGTTTTTCTTATTTATATTTAAGCTCTAGATGGTTTTTAGAGAGATGGTAAGAGAGTTGAGGGTGGGGATGGTTAACGACTCCTGTGTGCTCGGAACGGAGGGAGGGAGGGGAAGGGACCCCTCCTCTCCGCCCCGAGCAGTGACAGGTCACCGCATGGGCAATCCCAAAAAGGGGGGGGAGCACAAGCGCAAAACGCAACGGTTACGAAAGAAGCCCCCGTTGTGCGTACCGGACACCCATCTGCATGGGAGAAGGGATTTTAAAAGATAGTGGGCTCAAAAGAGTCACTTCAGCCCATCGGCACATATTTTAGATAAAAGGGAAAAGGGGGAAGAGGGGGGCGGGAATGCAGACAGGTATACGGCCCGCACACCAGAGGGACTCTATTCCCACCAGTAAAAATAATTCCAGTATTTTAAACAAGGTGCTTAAATGATACCTGGCCAATTGCCCCGGCGAGCCAAACTATTGGTGACCAACCTAATTTATGGTGTTTGCATAAGAGATTCTTTTCATTGTATATTAAGTTATTTTGTTTACATTTGTCTATGACAGGTTGAAGTTCCTTCTTTATATGATTACAGGGATCAAAAATATGATTCAGGGTAAAGATCTCTCCACATTTACATGGGGTGTTCCTGAATTTACATCGGATGGAATCAGTATAGAATCTGTTGATTCTGCCTTGAATTTTATGGGGAACGGGTAGATGAAGTCCACCGCTGATAAATTTCCTGCACCGGAGGTGGGCTTCTAAATAGGAATCCAATTCATCAGCCCATCTCCGGTACACACAACGCTTCAGGTGGTTTTTAATCTCTGACAGGGACAATTTAATGTTTATAAACTGGCCCTCGGTGTGTTCAGCTGCCCTTTTGGCTGCCGTATCAGCAAGGTCGTTCCCTGTGAGTCCCAGATGGGAGGGAATCCACATAATGGTTAAATCGATACCTTTGATTCTTATTTGATGTATAAGATTTTGTATCTCTTGAATGATTTTCCTTCTATTTTGTGTGTTATTTTGCAAAGCTTGTATCGAGGATAAGGAGTCTGTGAGGATTGTCACCTGAAACAATGATTTTGGGAACTCGTTTATAAAAAAACAGGCTTCAAGAATTGCCCATAGTTCTGCGCTAAATATTGAGATTTTTTAATTTAGTTGAAAGGATTTAGTAACCTTGAGGGCTGGAATGGTAAAAGCGCACCCTATTTGTGAGTCGGAGATCTTAGAACCGTCCGTGTATATTAATAAATGATGTTTAATTTCGGAAACTTTTTCTTTGGCCGCAACTGAAAGTAGATTTGGTTGATTTGATTTTGAGTACATTTGGTGTAAAAAAGTGTCAAAGTGTGCTGATTCCCATTCCCAATGTGGGATGGGGAACTTTGGATGAGTTTCAATATCCTCTATTTCCAGGCCCGCCATGGAGAGCATTTCCCGGGAATAGTCTAATGGATTGCAAACTTTTTGTGCAATAATTGGTTTTTGTTGTTGAAAAGATGGATGGCTATAAAAAGGGTCTTCAAATTCTTCCTTAAAGCTTTCTATTGAAAAATGATTTGTTGCTTATAGTCTTGTAAGGAATGTAGAAGTGTTTAATTTCATAAGATGATTTAATGGAATCCAGCCTATTATTCCATAAATCAGGTTATTATTTGCAAACTTTGGAACATTGAGAGCAGCTTTTAGGGCTTTTAGCTCTGTTGTTTGTAGTTTGTTTATTAGGTTACTTGTAATGTTGTGGAATGCTTCCATCCCATATGTTAGACGACTGCGAACTAAAGCTTGTGTTAAAAGAACAAGAAACTTGGAGTTTTGAGCCCATGTCTGGGAAGAGATAATTCGGATAAAGTTGGTGCCTTTTATAGCTTTTTTACAAAGGTGGTCAATATGTGGGCTCCAGTTAAGGCGT
>CM065685.1:1139819-1144819 GCA_017654935.2 Phymorhynchus buccinoides | reverse complement strand
TAAATAACATCACACTAAATTATGCTACAGATATTAAATTTCTTGGAGTATATATTACATCTAAGCTTTCTTGGAATCTACATTTGGAACATGCTGTAAATCAAGCAAGAAAATCACTTAATCTTCTTAAATTAATTAGTAAACAAAGTTGGGGCCAAGTCACACAAACCTTAATTCATTTGTCTTCCGCATTAGTTAGATATAAATTATCATATGCACAAGAGGTCTTTTTTAATGCCCCCAAATACTTACTGAAAAAACTTCAAAGCATAGATTGTAAGGCATTTAGATTAGCCCTTGGTGTTCCCTTTCATGGTTCGATCTTAGGAACTTACCATGAAGCAGGTGTTTTACCTCTTGAAGATCATCGCAAATTAGCGTGTGCTAAATACATTTTAAGATGCTCTACAGTTCAAAATTCAAATCAAACGGAACTCGGTATAAGGTCTGACATCCATTTTCCTAAACGTGCTAAACGCATTCGTTCTAATAAAACTATATTAACATTTTCTTCTAAACTGTTGACAAAATCAGGTGTAAATCAAAAGAAGTTGGCTGTGCGTTTTCCAGTAAGTCCCATTCCAAACTGGGAGCTTTGCAAGGCAAAATTTGATTATAACTACACAACTATATTTAAAAATGATAACATTAACATTCTTGCCTGTGAGGCTAAATCTCATATCAACAATTGTTATCCCAATCATTTCAATTTTGTTACTGACGGTTCTTTACTAGACAAAAATGCAGGCTGTGGATTTGTCATTCCCACTTTAAAAATCGAAAAATCTTTTTATCTTGGTAAAGACTTCTCCATTTTCACAGCTGAATTAGTAGCAATTTTAATGGCTATTCAGTATGTTATATATGTTCCATTTAACTTATACGGTGTTCTTTTTTGTGTAGATTATAAATCTGTTCTTCAAGCTTTAGAATCAACAAGTCCAAAAACCAGGGCTGAAATCATTACATAAATTAGAATACTTATCCATATTCTTATATCAAGAGGCATCACAGTTGATTTTTGTTGGATCCCATCTCATTGTTCGATTTCTGGAAATGAATGGGCTGATCGTACTGCTCGGGCAGGGGCAAACAAATCTGCTAATTCTATGGATATTCACATTCCCTGGAGTTTGCAAGAAGGCTATTATCTCTTACAAAGAGCTTATTTTGAACATTTTGATAAAATCTACAAAGCATTTATGCTTCCCAAAATACATAAACCTGAATCTTCCATAAAGTGTTGTTTAAACTCCCGATCATGGAAGTCTCAGAAAAGAGATTCCTTAGTAAATTATGTATTTCTTAATAGAAATGTAAACAAACATCCAAGACGCCTTAAAAAGTTTGTTTCACTACTTTATAGACTTAAGCTAAATGCTTTTAAAACTAAAGTCACAAAAAATCTTCAATGTATATGCGATGCTATTGATAATTGTACAACAACACACATTCTATATTATTGCCCTTATTTTGAATCGGCCCTTTCAGAATTCAGAAAAGATGAATCCAAATGTATATTCCAAGATGCCGTATCTCTTTTGAATTTTGTACAAACTTTAATGTTAAGTCCATTTGGCTCGTTTCTATGATTGCTGTTGGGTTTTTGTTTATAGAATGTTTGCATTTTGATTTTATAATAGTTCAATTCTGGATTTTTTATTTTATTTTATTATTATTATTATTATTATGGTTTTGTTTTTTTAAAAGCTGTTTTAACCAAGCATACATCCCCTAATGTTACTTATATAATCCACATTAAGCATACACATATACACATGCACATACCCACACGCACACACTCACACACACACTTTCATGTCTAATATCACTTCTACGTGAAAAGACGTTAAATTAAAGAACAAAACAACAACAACAACACACACACACACAACACACACACACACACACACACACACACACACACACACACACACACATACACATGCAAACATACACACACACACACACACGCACGCACACGCACACACACACACACACACACACACACACACACACACACACACACACACACACACACACACACACACACACACACACACACACACACACACACACACACACACACACACACACACACACACACACACACACACACACACACCACACACACACACACACACACACACACACACACACACACACACACACACACACGCATGTACACACACACACACACACACACACACACACACACACACACACACACACACACACACACACACACACACACACACACACACACACACACACACACACACACACACACACACACACACACACACACACACACACACACACACACACACACACACACACACACACACACACACACACACACACACACACACACACACACACACACACACACACACACACACACACACACACACACACACACACACACACACACACACACACACACACACACACACACACACACACACACACACACACACACACACACACACACACACACACACACACACACACACACACACACACACACACACACACACACACACACACACACACCACACACACACACACACACACACACACACACACACACACACACACACACACACACACACACACACACACACACACACACACACACACACACACACACACACACACACACACACACACACACACACACACACACACACACACACACACACACACACACACACACACACACACACACACACACACACACACACACACACACACACACACACACACACACACACACACACACACACACACACACACACACACATATTTACATTACATTTCAATAATTAATATGTGCCATTTCTTCATTACCTAATAGCAACAAATCATCGGTTGGTTTAGATGCCATTTCCAATGAAATGCTAAAACATCTATCAGAAAAAAACATGAAATTATCAAAAAATGCTGGGTTGAAGGGGATATTCCATCTATATGGAGAGATTCAATTATTGTTCCTATTTTAAAGCAAGGTAAACCAATGCATAATGTAAATAGCTATAGACCCATAGCGATCACATCTCATGTCTGCAAATTAATGGAGCTAATTGTCTTAAATAGAGCGTCATACTACTGTGAAAAACGTGGCATTATTCCCGTTAATCAGGCTGGTTTTAGGAAAGGTAGATCAACTATTGATCACTTAGTAAAGCTAACAACGCAAGTTAAACGTCAATTTGCTAGAAGACAAAATGTTCTCGCCACATTTTTTTGATATTAACAAAGCGTATGATCAAGTTTGGCATGAACGACTACTATATAAGTTAAAAACTATTGGTCTCTCTGGTCATATCTATAACTATATTAAAACATTTCTGGCCAACAGAAGTAAACAAACAAGAATTGGTAATGCATATTCCTCAAAGAGGCTCCTTGACATGGGTATCCCTCAAGGCTCTGTAATTGCGCCTCTCCTTTTTAACATCTTAACTCATGATCTACGAACATATATTTCAAAAAAATAGTAACTTAATTCAATACGCAGACGATATTTGTTTATGGATGAATGCTTCTTTGAAAAACAAAACATCAAAAAGGTCTTTAAACTATATTAGAAGAATATATCAAAAATATCTGGATAACATAGCTAATTTTATGTCTGACAACGGTTTATGTCTTTCTCCTGAAAAATCCCATATGATGCTATTTGATGCAGGAGGATCTGTTCATAAGGCTCTCCCCTTTAAAGTAAATAACATCACACTAAATTATGCTACAGATATTAAATTTCTTGGAGTATATATTACATCTAAGCTTTCTTGGAATCTACATTTGGAACATGCTGTAAATCAAGCAAGAAAATCACTTAATCTTCTTAAATTAATTAGTAAACAAAGTTGGGGCCAAGTCACACAAACCTTAATTCATTTGTCTTCCGCATTAGTTAGATATAAATTATGATATGCACAAGAGGTCTTTTTTAATGCCCCCAAATACTTACTGAAAAAACTTCAAAGCATAGATTGTAAGGCATTTAGATTAGCCCTTGGTGTTCCCTTTCATGGTTCGATCTTAGGAACTTACCATGAAGCAGGTGTTTTACCTCTTGAAGATCATCGCAAATTAGCGTGTGCTAAATACATTTTAAGATGCTCTACAGTCCAAAATTCAAATCAAACGGAACTCGGTATAAGTTCTGACATCCATTTTCCTAAACGTGCTAAGCGCATTCGTTCTAATAAAACTATATTAACATTTTCTTCTAAACTGTTGACAAAATCAGGTGTAAATCAAAAGAAGTTGGCTGTGCGTTTTCCAGTAAGTCCCATTCCAAACTGGGACCTTTGCAAGGCAAAATTTGATTATAACTACACAACTATATTTAAAAATGATAGCATTAACATTCTTGCCTGTGAGGCTAAATCTCATATCAACAATTGTTATCCCAATCATTTCAATTTTGTTACTGACGGTTCTTTACTAGACAAAAATGCAGGCTGTGGATTTGTCATTCCCACTTTAAAAATCGAAAAATCTTTTTATCTTGGTAAAGACTTCTCCATTTTCACAGCTGAATTAGTAGCAATTTTAATGGCTATTCAGTATGTTATATATGTTCCATTTAACTTCTACGGTGTTCTTTTTTGTGTAGATTCTAAATCTGTTCTTCAAGCTTTAGAATCAACAAGTCCAAAAACCAGGGCTGAAATCATTACATAAATTATAATACTTATCCATATTCTTATATCAAGAGGCATCACAGTTGATTTTTGCTGGATCCTATCTCATTGTTCGATTTCTGGAAATGAATGGGCTGATCGTACTGCTCGGGCAGGGGCAAACAAATCTGCTAATTCTATGGATATTCACATTCCCTGGAGTTTGCAAGAAGGCTATTCTCTCTTACAAAGAGCTTATTTTGAACATTTTGATAAAATCTACAAAGAATCTATGCTTCACAAAATACATAAACCTGAATCTTCCATAAAGTGTTGTTTAAACTCCCGATCATGGAAGTCTCA
>CM065685.1:1112319-1122319 GCA_017654935.2 Phymorhynchus buccinoides | reverse complement strand
GTTGGCAGCTGGGCTGATAGGTTACCTATTTAGAAGCCTTGTCGAAGGTAGATTGCGTCAGTAAATAGTTGTTACGGGGGGGGGGGGGGGGATTGGGGGGGTAAATAGGGGGGTTCCCACCCTTTCGGGTGACCACTGGGGGGGACTGGGGGTCCCACCCTTTCGGCCATGAGGACTGGCGTCAGTAAATAGTTGGGGGGGGGGGGGGGGTCCCGCTCCCGCCCTGGCCGGGGTCCCACCCTTTCGGCCAGGGCGGCCAGTCCCACCCTTTCGGCCATGAGGACTTGACAACATTTGGTGGACTGTCTTAGCACCAACTGTATGCACAGTGTCCAAATGCGACACACACGTACACACACACGAAAGCACGCACGCACGCACGCACGCATACACGTACATACACACTCAAGCACACACGCACGCACGCACACACACACACACACACACACACACACGCACGCACGTACACACACACACACACACACACACACACACACACACACACACACACACACACACACACACACACACACACACACACACACACACACACTCGCGCGCGCGCGCACTCTTACATACACACGCACGCACGCACACACACATACACTCAAAACCCCCACTCAAAACACCCTCTCCTCGTCGACGTTGTGAACAGTTAATGTATCCATCATAGCAGTGAGTTAGCAGGGAACATCATCGGTTGCATGAATGCAGTCATAGCAAACGGCAGTTTAGGGAATGTGCTTAGATGTAAGAGTTTTCTTGCATAGAACAAGACGGGTGAATGCCAGAACGGTCTATATCAAAAGGAATAAAGAACACTGATAGACAGTTCTGGCATTCACCCCTCAGAAGTAACCACAGACTGCATATATCAAAGATGAACTAAAGGGAATGTGTAAATGTGTTTAGATGTAAGAGTGTCCTTGCATAGAACAAGTGAAGCAACCACAGACTGTATATCTCAGAGATGACCTAACAGCAAAATAATGTGGCTTTTGCAACATTTCACAAATGTCAGCTTTATAGACTATACCAGCGTTATACGTACGTCTACTTGTTTTCATGATAGGCCGAGAAAAATGCCATTAGATCTAACAGTCTGAAACATTATCACCAACAAAAAAGGAGGCCAACATCTTTGTTATATGTAAGACTGGTCTGTTTTCTTTGTGTACTGAAGTAGATTCAGACAGATTATCAGACACAGAAAACAGGCCAGGCTGATTAGGCATCGAGTCCTTATTCTACAGCCTCCACCCCCACCCCCACCCACCCCTTTAAAATGTACACCTTTGGGACAATAATTATAATTTAAAAAAATCTAAACAAATTGTACCCGTCATCAACTGTGGCGAATGATGTTTGTAAATGGCCGGTTGATGTGTGTTCCATTGATTTTACGATGACGTCCATGTTTGTAAATGGCCGGTTGATGTGTGTTCCATTGATTTTACGATGACGTCCATGTTTGTAAATGGCCGATTGATGTGTGTTCCATTCCTATTACAATGACGTCCATGTTTGTAAATGGCCGATTGATGTGTGTTCCATTCCTATTACAATGACGTCCATGTTTGTAAATGGCCGGTTGATGTGTGTTCCATTCCTATTACAATGACGTCCATGTTTGTAAATGGCCGGTTGATGTGTGTTCCATTCCTATTACAATGACGTCCATGTTTGTAAATGGCCGGTTGATGTGTGTTCCATTGCTATTACAATGACGTCCATGTTTGTAAATGGCCGGTTGATGTGTGTTCCATTGATTTTACGATGACGTCCATGTTTGTAAATGGCCGGTTGATGTGTGTTCCATTGCTATTACAATGACGTCCATGTTTGTAAATGGCCGGTTGATGTGTGTTCCATTGCTATTACAATGACGTCCATGTTTGTAAATGGCCGGTTGATGTGTGTTCCATTCCTATTACAATGACGTCCATGTTTGTAAATGGCCGATTGATGTGTGTTCCATTCCTATTACAATGACGTCCATGTTTGTAAATGGCCGATTGATGTGTGTTCCATTCCTATTACAATGACGTCCATGTTTGTAAATGGCCGGTTGATGTGTGTTCCATTCCTATTACAATGACGTCCATGTTTGTAAATGGCCGGTTGATGTGTGTTCCATTCCTATTACAATGACGTCCATGTTTGTAAATGGCCGGTTGATGTGTGTTCCATTGCTATTACAATGACGTCCATGTTTGTAAATGGCCGGTTGATGTGTGTTCCATTGCTATTACAATGACGTCCATGTTTGTAAATGGCCGGTTGATGTGTGTTCCATTCCTATTACAATGACGTCCCGTTAGGTGACACCACTAACTGCATCAACCATCTCACGTTCGTCAACCATAGAACGCAATAGGTAGATTACATTACCACACATTCATCGGTAGATTACATTACCACACATTCATCGGTAGATTACATTACCACACATTCATCGGTAGATTGCATTACCACACATTAATCGGTAGATTACATTACAACACATTCATCAGTAGATTACATTACAACACATTAATCGGTAGATTGCATTACCACACATTCATCGGTAGATTACATTACCACACATTCATCGGTAGATTACATTACCACACATTCATCGGTAGATTACATTACCACACATTCATCGGTAGATTACATTACAACACATTCATCGGTAGATTACATTACCACACATTCATCGGTAGATTACATTACCACACATTCATCGGTAGATTACATTACCACACATTCATCGGTAGATTACATTACCACACATTCATCGGTAGATTACATTACAACACATTCATCGGTAGATTACATTACCACACATTCATCGGTAGATTACATTACCACACATTCATCGGTAGATTACATTACCACACATTCATCGGTAGATTACATTACCACACATTCATCGGTAGATTACATTACCACACATTCATCGGTAGATTACATTACCACACATTCATCGGTAGATTACATTGCCACACATTCATCGGTAGATTACATTACCACACATTCATCGGTAGATTACATTACCACACATTCATCGGTAGATTACATTACCACACATTCATCGGTATATTACATTACCACACATTCATCGGTAGATTCATCGGTATATTACATTACCCCACATTCATCGGTAGATTACATTACACCACATTAATCGGTAGATTGCATTACACCACATTAATCGGTAGACATTACACCACATCAATCGGTAGATTACATTACACCACATCAATCGGTAGATTGCATTACACCACATTAATCGGTAGATTGCATTACAACACATTAATCGGTAGATTACATTACAACACATTCATCGGCAGATTACATTACAACACATTCATCGGTAGATTAATTACCACACATTAATCGATAGATCACATTCATCGGTAGATTACATTACAACACATTCATCGGTAGATTAATTTACCACACATTAATCGATAGATCACATTCATCGGTAGATTACATTACAACACATTCATCGGTATATTACATTACAACAGATTTATCGGTAGATTACATTACAACGCATTCATCGGTATATTGCATTACCACACATTCATCGGTAGATTGCGTTGCAACACATTCATCGGTAGATTAATTTACCACACATTCATTGGTAGATTACATTATATTACCACACATTCATCGGTAGATTACATTACCATACATTAATCGGCACACATTCATCGGTAAATTGCGTTACGACACATTCATCGGTAGATTACATCACAACACATTCATCGGTATATTACATTACAACACATTAATCAGTAGATTACATTACAACACATTCATCGGTATATTACATTACAACACATTCATCGGTAGATTACATTACAACACATTCATCGGTAGATTACATTACCACACATTCATCGGTAGATTACATTACCACACATTCATCGGTAGATTACATTACCACACATTCATCGGTAGATTACATTACAACACATTCATCGGTAGATTACATTACGACACATTCATCGGTAGATTACATTACAACACATTCATCGGTAGATTACATTACAACACATTCATCGGTAGATTACATTACAACACATTCATCGGTAGATTACATTACCACACATTCATCGGTAGATTACATTACAACACATTCATCGGTAGATTACATTACGACACATTCATCGGTAGATTACATTACAACACATTCATCGGTAGATTACATTACAACACATTCATCGGTAGATTACATTACAACACATTCATCGGTAGATTACATTACAACACATTCATCGGTAGATTACATTACAACACATTCATCGGTAGATTACATTACCACACATTCATCGGTAGATTACATTACGACACATTCATCGGTAGATTACATTACAACACATTCATCGGTAGATTACATTACCACACATTCATCGGTATATTACATTACCACACATTCATCGGTAGATTACATTACGACACATTCATCGGTAGATTACATTACAACACATTCATCGGTAGATTACATTACAACACATTCATCGGTAGATTACATTACAACACATTCATCGGTAGATTACATTACAACACATTCATCGGCAGATTACATCACAACAAAACATGAAACTCTAAAAGCCTTATCATGATGCTTTCAAAGGATATTGTCTTTCACCGTTTCTGTGGGTAGCAGGTGTGGGGTGACGGCTAACATTGTGGATATGTCTAAATATCACAATGCTTTATCGAGGAACTAAAAGCTGAAGTTGCTTTGATGACACTGTACACATTTCTAATTAAGATGCGGATTAAAATCATGGCAGAAACGATTGAAGTTCATACATGAACTACTTTCTTACAACTACAATCAACCCACGGTTTTCCAGTCTACCACAAGGGCATCATTGTAAGGGCGATACATGTGGCTTAGACAACTTTATTCAAATATCATACAAAATCAAACAATGATGAGGTAATGAGGGTGACAACAAGCAAATGCTTATAACGCACCCTTTCATAAAGAATCATTAACAATATGGCAGGAGGAAATACATTTTAACCAAAACAGACAAATACATACACACATTTATAAATTGGTTCAACTTTTATATACTAAAGGAGAACGGTGATTAAAATAAAACTGAACAATGCAAAAATACAGTGATGCCGTAAGCAAATTAACAAAGAGAGAGAGAGAGAGAGAGAGAGAGAGAGAGAGAGAGAGAGAGAGAGAGAGAGAGAGAGAGAGAGAGAGAGAGAGAGAGAGAGAGAGAGAGAGAGAGAGAGAGAGAGAGAGAGAGAGAGAGAGAAGAGGGGGGGGGGGATAAAATAATTTTAAAGACAAGATAAAGAATGAGAGACGTGAATAATCTGTGTAATAAAATAGAAAGACAATTTATGAAACCTGTCAGCATAATTACGCATAGTAACAAACATATTTGTATTAATAGTAATACATAATAGAAACGTAGCCAATTTCCATCTGGCGTCAGACAAAGGAGCATACCTGCACATTTTCTGTATACAGATTATAGGGCTGAAATGAAATGACCAATCAATCAGAATTCCGTTAATTGTGAAATAAAATAAATAAATAACACCAACAGTAAACTCAGGTAACATTAATTAAGCCGTTTGGAGCTACGAATAAACTGATGAACAGCTTCAAATACGGAAACGTTAATATCATAACTAAGATCTTGTCTGCCATTCAAGAGAGTATCAATATGCACAAGTTCAGGAGGAAGATTAAATATAGTATTGACACGAGCAACATTAAACAGTGGGCAGTACAACAAGTAATGTTCAGCAGTTTCACATTCAAATCCACAGGTACAACTTGGGTTGTCTGTTAAATGTCGCGTGAATAGGTCATAGTTTGCATCGCTGATACCATGTGTGACATATGTGATACATGTGTGAAAGCGCAAATTGTAACAACTGCGCAAAATGTAACAATTGTGGCATTTTGCGCGGGCTGCCCGCGCAAAATGTAACAATGTTCGATTTTGTTACATTTTGCGCGGGCAGCCCGCGCAAAATGCAACAATTGTTACATTTTGCGCTAGGCGCCCACCTTTTGACAAAATTAGCACCCAAAAAATGGCAGTTTTTCGTCATTACAGATCAAATCGAAGTAAAATCTTCAAGGAGTTGATGAATTTGTCTTCATCACAATATATCAAATCGAGAGAGAGAGAGAGAGAGAGAGAGAGAGAGAGAGAGAGAGAGAGAGAGAGAGAGAGAGAGAGAGAGAGAGAGAGAGAGAGAGAGAGAGAGAGAGAGAGAGAGAGAGAGAGAGAGAGAGAGAGAGACAGACAGACAGAGACAGACAGACAGACAGACAGACAGACAGAGACAGAGACAGAGATTCGAAGGAAATTAATGATAAATACAGTTCAGAAAATATCGTAGCTGTGATTTGTTACATCCATAAACACAACAGTAATTCGGCATTGTTCAGGCGAAAAACCCCCGCTGTACCCAAGAAGAAAGCAAGAAAGAAATAACACACGAAAGAAAAAAATCAATAAAACAACCTGCATACTTTGCACCTTGTAATAATAAGTAATAATGCTAAATCGAATGAAGAACGAGTGAAACAAACAAGCAAGCAAACAAACATTTGGAAATTTAGATGTAGACTTTGTTTTTATCTTTCGATTTGATATATTATGATGAAGACAAATTCATCAACTCCTTGAAGACTTTACTTCGATTTGATCTGTAATAACGAAAAACTGCCTTTTTTGGTGCTAATTTCGTCAAAAGGTGGGCTGCCCGCGCAAAATGAAACAATTGTTACATTTTGCGCAGTTGTTACAATTTGCGCTGTCACATACATGTTGTGGTGATTGTAATAACAGAAGTGTTTGACACTGAACTTGGAGGGGGCATTGCTCTTGGAACTTGCAGCAAGCTTACTGCACAATGATGCGTTTCTTTTGAAGCTGAGTATGCAATCACCAACAAACACGCAACCTCATCATCGAAACATTGACTATTGAGCAGGATATCCATGTTAATTTGATTACGGTCAAATTCAGTTAAATGCGTCTGGTTGAAAAGAGAACAAAACACAGTTAAACAATATGTCGGGTTTAAAAGCCAGCCAGTCTCTCTGTGTACAGCTCCTTGGTCCGATTCACTCTGACTAACAAGGAGAACAGTGGGGACAAAACTCCGTTCATTTTCCTAAGCTGCGAATCTCCGTTTCAAACTGTCTGGTGTCACTACAGCCTGGTGTGTTTCTAGCGAAGGAAGAAAGAAGGAAAGAAGGAAAGATGAAAAAGGAGAAACGACACATGAAGAAAAAACACAGAAAAGACCAAAACAAGTCGTGTTCCAAATCCTCAGAATCTCTTTTAATTTTATCACCTGTGATTGGGGTTAATTTTTTTTTCTCTTTAAAAAAACCTAAAACGGAAGGGGACGAGTTGATTACTGAAGCAGTCTGGGAGACAATTGTACAAGGACATGGGATTAAGAGAGAGAGAGAGAGAGAAAGAGAGAGAGAGAGAGAGAGACAGACAGACAATCTGTTTCTCCTCACTCCTCACAGACAGCAGGGATCAGGGGACACAGCTCGTTGTTGATCCACCATCAGTGGCCTCCCTTGTCTGCCCCTGTTCCTTTGTTGAAGAGAGAGAGAGAGAGAGAGAGAGAGAGAGAGAGAGAGAGAGAGAGAGAGAGAGAGAGAGAGAGGGGGGGGGGTGAGGGCAGAGACAGATAGAGGCAGAGAGAGACACATAGACAGAGAGACAAGGACAGAGACGGATCAGAGAGAGAGAGAGAGAGAGAGAGAGAGAGAGAGAGAGAGAGAGAGAGAGAGAGAGAGAGAGAGAGAGAGAGAGAGAGAGAGAGAGAGAGAGAGACAGAGAGAGACACAGAGAGACACAGAGAGACAGAGAGAGAGAGAGACAGAGAGGGAGAGGGTAATTTAGAGAGATAAAGAAAGAGAGATAGAGAGAGATAGACAGACAGAGAGGGAGAGGGTAATTAGAGAGAGAGAGAGAGCGAGAGAGAGAGAGAGAGAGAGAGAGAGACAGACAGACAGACAGACAGACAGAAAGAGACAGATAGAGACAGAGAGGGAGAGGGTAATTTAGAGAGAGAGAGAGAGGGAGAGAGAGACTGACAGAGAGGGAGAGGGTAATTTATAGAGAGAAAGAGAGAGGGATAGAGAGAGAGAGAGAGACAGACAGAGAGGGAGAGGGTAATTTAGAGAGAGAGAGAGAGAGAGAGAGAGAGAGAGAGAGAGAGAGAGAGAGAGAGAGAGACAGACAGACAGACAGAGAGAGAGAGAGAGAGACAGAGAGGGAGAGGGCAATTTAGAGAGAGAGAGAGAGAGAGAGAGAGAGAGAGAGAGAGAGAGAGAGAGAGAGAGAGAGAGAGAGAGAGAGAGAGAGAGAGAGAGAGAGAGAGAGAGAGAGAGAGAGAGAGAGAGAACTCAGAACTCAGAACTCAGAAACTTTATTTTACAAGGAACTTTTTTTAGGCTGGGCCTAGTCTTCCATTCTGTCCTTGGTTAAACTTGCAATACATAACTACTACTATAAATGAACATTGAGACACAGAAAAATCGCCAACAAAAAACAACAAACTAACAGTAATATAGCAACGACATGGTAGTCAGAGCATCAACATCAGCAATTAAAACAAACAAAATAAAAAAACTAACCAACCAAATAAACAAATAGTAAATGAATTAAAAAAAACGCCTTTCACTACAATTTACTTCACCTACTACCATTACTTGTGTAAGACAGGGCAAAAAGCCCATGGGCGGGTAAGAATCCCATGTCAATTATTCCTCAAAACAAAGCAAATCTCGGTCACATTTTGCCCATGAGGCGAGTGTTAATGTTTAACATTCGTCTCATGGACAAACCCAACCGAAACCCGCCCCATTCCATGAGACAACCGGCACGGGCCTCCCACCCGCCCATGGACCCTCTACCCCGTCTTTACCTACTATTACTATTGTCACAACCAGCACACCACTACTATTACAACTACAACTACTACTACTACTACTACTACTACTACTACTACTACTACTACTACTACTACTACTACTACTACTACTCAAGTCAAGTCAAGTCAAGTATACTTTATTATCTCAACAGAGAAATTACATTCAGGTGCAACATCAAATCATTTTAAAAACATATCACAAAACAAGGGCGTCGCCGAGCGGCAGACATGTCCGTCACCAGCAATGCCACGCACTTGCGACACCCCGTAGAGTGTCACATCCTGACACAAAATTGGAAGGGATTCTGTCTTCTAGTTCACGAGATACAGCTTGAAGAAGAAACATATAGCGCAAAGAAGGAAATGTCGGTTTTCAAGGTCACACTTCAAGGTCAAGGTCAGCATGGTGATAATTTATGCTCGGATGTTTTCTTCTCTAGGGTATACAGTACCACACACAATCTGAAGCGCTTCTGTCAAGTACCAATGTGGAAAATATGGCTTAAAACCCAATATGTAGACCCCTACCACTATCAAGGCCTACGGATCGCCCGGACCGTGACCTTGACCTTGATCGGTATGCCACCATCAGAACGGGCATAAGACAAAGTACCTTCATGCCAAATTTGAAGACTCTAACCCTAACGGTGTGGGAGTTATGGCCCCTGAAAGATGTTCGGTTTTCAAGGTCGTACGCCAAGGTCAAGGTCACGACGGCAATATGGTTTGCGCGGATGCCTTCCTCTCATGGTGTCACACCAGCACACACAATTTGACGTGATTCTGTCAACCCGTTCGAAAGATATCCTTGGGACAGACAGAAGGAGAAAAAAATGACCCTCCGATTTTCAGGCTCCAGCGATCTTTTTGACCTTGACCTTGACCTTGATCGGTATGCCATCATCAGAACGGGCATAAGCCAAACCACCTTCATACCAAGTTTCAACATCCTATGTTGATCGGTGCCCGAGATATGGCTAAAAATAGATTTTCGGTTTTCAAGGTCGTACGTCAAGGTCAAGGTCACGACGGCAAAATGGTTTGCGCCGATCTC
>CM065685.1:1104819-1107319 GCA_017654935.2 Phymorhynchus buccinoides | reverse complement strand
TGCAGGGGAATAATGATTGCTTTGCTCCATTCCTCTGGGAAAACACCTTCCCTAAATATTTTGTTAAAATAAATGACAAGAAAAATAATAATTTCGTCTCCTGAAGCTTTAATTACTTCACTTATTAGACCATCTGGGCCTGCTGCTTTACCACTCTTAAGACTCCGGATTGCTCTCTTAACTTCCTCAACAGTAATATCACCGTCTAGAACAGGGTCAAATACTGCATTTGTAACTTCAAAAGGAGGAAAGTCATCTCTTTGGGTAAAACCAGCGTTTAATAAATGCTCAAAATGGTTATACCATTCATCCAGAGATATAGAGTTCTTCGTGATGGAACGTGTGCGGTATTTATTAATCTCAGACCAGAAGGCCTGGGAATCATTGGCTACCTCCATCAAACAGTTTATGCGCTCTGTTTTGAAGTTACTGCTTTTGAAATTCTTTAACTGATTATAGTCTCTTCTCATCTGCAGATAAGCCTGCTCATCCAATGGATCACCAGATCTCTTGGAAAGGACTAAGGCTTTCCTGACTTTTACTTTGTTTTCCTGACATTCTTGTCAAACCAGGACTTATACATATGCATGGTCTTAAAGCACTTATTGTGACGCATACAAGCACTTGCATTCATTAAACAGTTCGTAAACTCGAGCAATGCCTTGTTAATGCATGTGTTGATCAGTGAGGTGGCATATTTAATGTTACTGGAAAATAAGCCGGTTTCCTTGCTATTTAAAAACGCATCCAGTTTATCTTTTTTCCATACAGTAGTTACATTATTACAGTTAAGGGGAAGTGGGTTCGGAGGCTTGCCAAAAATGCTTAGTATGATTGGCATGTGTTCAGATTCAACCCTACTACCTACAACAAAATGTACAACATTACATAGTAGGTCACTAGAAACAAGGCAATAATCAATTACACTGGAACCATGAGTCGATATAAAAGTGAATTCATTACTAAATGTACCGTTATTGTAGCCATTAAGAATGCACAAATCAAAACATGCACAAAGATTAAGTAGATGCTCTCCAAAAGCATTCAATGTACTGTCATTTGACATACGCGTTTTCACGAAAATATTTTCTGAATGAGCAGGATCAATAAGTAGATCACTTTGATACAGATTTACCTGGAGATCTGCGGTTCTTGAATTGAAGTCACCACAGCATATCATTTGAGCCTGTGGGTAACGAGCAAGTAAGTCCAGGATGCAGTTTTCCAAGGAGTCAATGTGACACATAGTATTAGATGTCTGATAAAACACTGAGCCAGTTGGTGGAATATAAACAAATAATAAGACAATGAGAGAGAGAGAGAAAGAGAGAGAGAGAGAGAGAGAGAGAGAGAGAGAGAGAGAGAGAGAGAGAGAGAGAGAGAGAGAGAGAGAGAGAGAGAGAGAGAGAGAGAGAGAGAGAGAGAGAGAGATTGAGAGAGAGAGATAGAGAGAAAGAGAGAGAGAAGAGAGAGAGAGAGAGAGAGAGAGAGAGAGAGAGAGAGAGAGAGAGAGAGAGAGAGAGAGTGAGAGAGAGAGAGAGAGAGAGAGAGAGAGACGCGAGGAGAGAGAGAGAGAGAGAGAGAGAGAGAGAGAGAGAGAGAGGAGAGAGAGAGAGAGAGAGAGAGAGAGAGAGAGAGAGAGAGAGAGAGAGAGGGATATATGGTAAGTTAGAGAGAGAGAACGAAAAACGAAAACGAAAACGAAATTTTATTTAACCAGGGAAACATGAGATAAGCAATACAATGATTTTTTCCACCCAGCTCTGGGGCAAATAGAACATTCAATAACAAAGTTAACTAAGTTAACTAACGCATGCAAAAATGAAAAGGCAAATGGGTTACACAAAATGAAAGAAACGCTTGAAGTAATTACAGCTGAGGGGGGGTGGGGAGGGGTGGGGGGGGGGGGGGTAAGGAAGGAGAATAAGGGGGAAGGGAGGGTATGCTGAAGCATGTCACAACACACATAACACATGAGTAATAATAGTAAAACATAGTAGAGGAAGAAAAAACACAAAGCAAAATTACATTTGTTCTTTAAGATTTTGAAATAGAATATTTTGATATGCCTTTTTGAAAGAATTCATGCCAGCTATTTGTTTTAAATTAGATGGCAAAGAGTTCCATAGAGTCCCACCCGAGTACGTTAAAATGGTTTTAAAAAGATCAGTTCTGGGCTTGGGGACAAGAATACTGTTTGTATATCTAGACTGGTTGAGTGGAAATCTTTTGATTAAGGTTGCAGGTGCAAAACCGTTTATAATTATGTACATCATGACTGCTTTATTATACCGAAGCTTATCTGTGAAAGGAAGAATATTTAGTGAGACGTAATCTTGAAATGTTAATGAAGACGATTTGAAAAGACATGTTTTTAGAGCTCGTTTGTGAACACTTATCAACGGCTTTAGGGTATTAGCACTATTTGAATCAAAGAGAGTTGATGCATGATCTATGTGAGACTGGATGCATGCGTGGAAGAAATGCTTACGTGCATCAA
>CM065685.1:1098101-1104319 GCA_017654935.2 Phymorhynchus buccinoides | reverse complement strand
CCTGACAGAAGCTCTCACTCTCCCTCCGTCTCTGTTCCATGTTAATAAAATGTCATTTCCATGTGTGTCCGTTTTCGTACTACTCCACACAGAAAGAGGATGAGTGGGGATTAATGATGATGGTCGAAGCAAACCAAAGCTATGCCAGTCAGTCAGTTCCGACCATGGCTGCCAGATAGCAGAGGGACAGACGCTATTCCGGCAGGCTGGGCTAGAATGTGTTTATTGCGTGCCCAAGGTACATCCCCACTCTCTCGGCCAAAGGGACTTGATGACTGCTGGCGTTGGGGAAGTCCCCAAAGGCCAACCCATCCCTTTGGCTGCAGCACCAGAGCCTCTCATTTGAGAGTCACAGTCTACCACAAGAGACTAAGCTGCGCCATGATTGTTCCATCGCTGTAGAAGATCATTCAATGTACAGTCACAGTCTCCCACCAGAGACTAAGCTGCGCCATGATTGTTCCATCGCTGTAGAAGATCATTCATTGTACAGTCACAGTCTACCACAAGAGACTAAGCTGCGCCATGATTGTTCCATCGCTGTAGAAGATCATTCATTGTACAGTCACAGTCTACCACCAGAGACTAAGCTGCGCCATGATTGTTCCATCGCTGTAGAAGATCATTCATTGTACAGTCACAGTCTACCACAAGAGACTAGGCTGCGCCATGATTGTTCCATCGCTGTAGAAGATCATTCATTGTACAGTCACAGTCTACCACAAGAGACTAGGCTGCGCCATGATTGTTCCATTGCTGTAGAAGATCATTCATTGTACAGTCACAGTCTACCACAAGAGACTAAGCTGCGCCATGATTGTTCCATTGCTGTAGAAGATCATTCATTGTACAGTCACAGTCTACCACAAGAGACTAGGCTGCGCCATGATTGTTCCATTGCTGTAGAAGATCATTCATTGTACAGTCACAGTCTACCACAAGAGACTAAGCTGCGCCATGATTGTTCCATCGCTGTAGAAGATCATTCATTGTACAGTCACAGTCTACCACAAGAGACTAAGCTGCGCCATGATTGTTCCATTGCTGTAGAAGATCATTCATTGTACAGTCACAGTCTACCACAAGAGACTAAGCTGCGCCATGATTGTTCCATCGCTGTAGAAGATCATTCATTGTACAGTCACAGTCTACCACAAGAGACTAAGCTGCGCCATGATTGTTCCATTGCTGTAGAAGATCATTCATTGTACAGTCACAGTCTACCACAAGAGACTAGGCTGCGCCATGATTGTTCCATTGCTGTAGAAGATCATTCATTGTACAGTCACAGTCTACCACAAGAGACTAAGCTGCGCCATGATTGTTCCATCGCTGTAGAAGATCATTCATTGTACAGTCACAGTCTACCACAAGAGACTAAGCTGCGCCATGATTGTTCCATCGCTGTAGAAGATCATTCATTGTACAGTCACAGTCTACCACAAGAGACTAAGCTGCGCCATGATTGTTCCATCGCTGTAGAAGATCATTCATTGTACAGTCACAGTCTACCACCAGAGACTAAGCTGCGCCATGATTGTTCCATCGCTGTAGAAGATCATTCATTGTACAGTCACAGTCTACCACCAGAGACTAAGCTGCGCCATGATTGTTCCATCGCTGTAGAAGATCATTCATTGTACAGTCACAGTCTACCACAAGAGACTAAGCTGCGCCATGATTGTTCCATCGCTGTAGAAGATCATTCATTGTACAGTCACAGTCTACCACAAGAGACTAAGCTGCGCCATGATTGTTCCATCGCTGTAGAAGATCATTCATTGTACAGTCACAGTCTACCACCAGAGACTAAGCTGCGCCATGATTGTTCCATTGCTGTAGAAGATCATTCATTGTACAGTCACAGTCTACCACAAGAGACTAAGCTGCGCCATGATTGTTCCATCGCTGTAGAAGATCATTCATTGTACAGTCACAGTCTACCACAAGAGACTAAGCTGCGCCATGATTGTTCCATCGCTGTAGAAGATCATTCATTGTACAGTCACAGTCTACCACAAGAGACTAAGCTGCGCCATGATTGTTCCATTGCTGTAGAAGATCATTCATTGTACAGTCACAGTCTACCACAAGAGACTAAGCTGCGCCATGATTGTTCCATCGCTGTAGAAGATCATTCATTGTACAGTCACAGTCTACCACAAGAGACTAAGCTGCGCCATGATTGTTCCATCGCTGTAGAAGATCATTCATTGTACAGTCACAGTCTACCACCAGCTTTAGAAGATCATTCATTGTACAGTCACAGTCTACCACAAGAGACTAAGCTGCGCCATGATTGTTCCATTGCTGTAGAAGATCATTCATTGTACAGTCACAGTCTACCACCAGAGACTAAGCTGCGCCATGATTGTTCCATCGCTGTAGAAGATCATTCATTGTACAGTCACAGTCTACCACAAGAGACTAAGCTGCGCCATGATTGTTCCATCGCTGTAGAAGATCATTCATTGTACAGTCACAGTCTACCACAAGAGACTAGGCTGCGCCATGATTGTTCCATCGCTGTAGAAGATCATTAATTGTACAACTCTCATTTTACTGTTGGCTCTTGCTAAGTCTAATGTCAACCAATGATAACAGGCATTTGACAAAGGGCCATAAACCAAAGCTATTAACATTATTAAAAAAACACAACATAGACAAGAGTGCCGCCTGGCGCTGTGCTGTAGGGGAGAGCGGGGCTGGAAGTAGCAAGGTAACAAGCGAAATAGCTGCTCACTATTTAGGGGCTGGCTGCGCCCAGCTTAGATTATTTACATCCCTCTATCAATCACACACCACACCAAACAAAATCGTTTTTGTTGTTTTTTTCACGTACCAACGTACCACATTTATTTATTTATTTATTAAGACAACTTTTATAGCGCCTAATCTTTACGAGCTCTAAGCGCTTTACCACATGTGGGGCAATTTGTACCAAGTAAAGTGACCTTGGTTTTGATCACATGTAACATAAACTGAATGGGTGTGAGTCCAAACGTTTATTACAGCATGGATGGGAATTATTATTGTTTGTTTGATTGAGCCATTGCATTGTAGAAATAGCCCAAATGTGAAGAGTAAATCGACTTCGTTTTAAAACAATGATACAACCAGCTCCGCTCTCCCCTACTGCATTGCATTCTTGCAGATGATCTTTCCATGTGAGCGTGTTGCAGATAATGCTAGCTCGTTAGTTATTTGATTTGATGAGGGTGACAGATTAGGCAGGGGAGTGGTGGGGTTAGAGAGTGAATAATAAACCTTGACATTATTTGTGCTTCTTGGCGATGTGTTCTTTAACGTTCATAAAATAGTGCCTCCCGGGTTACTTCTATTTCACCTCTGTCGCTCAGGTCATGAGGTCATGAGGTCTGGGGATCCAGTAAGGGCTGGCGGAAGGTCATCAGAAAGACATGGTGTGCTGCCCGGTCCCCTAATCTACATAGTCCGGATTAGGAGGCGAACCAGTTGACCGCAAACTGGGACCACTCTAGCACTGATCCGATCCCTGATTAACACTGCAGCCAGTGAGGGAGATTGCACTGATTGATAGCAATTAGCATCACAATGGATGACGACCACGGAGCACGAATATCATGACCATAGCTCATACAATAGTGCTTAGAGACTGGACTAAATAATCCCAATCATCTATGCAAAAGACTGAACATAGCTACTTAATCATTACAGAATGATCACCATTATAATCATAGAAATACTGCTGTCAGGAAGAGAGATTGATTTCGTTTTCATGATGTATGTCATGTCACCAATAAAATAAAAGGCAATAAATATGTAAGAAGAAAGTGCAGAAGATGGACGATATGAACCACAATGAGCACAATACATGGGCGAGACCGTGTGGGCAATACACGTTGTGATCAGGCAAGGGGAGTTAGAATGAAGACCGTGTGGGCAATACACGTTGTGATCAGGCAAGGGGAGTTAGAATGAAGACCGTGTGGGCAATACACGTTGTGATCAGGCAAGGGGAGTTAGAATGAAGACCGTGTGGGCAATACACGTTGTGATCAGGCAAGGGGAGTTAGAATGAAGACCGTGTGGGCAATACACGTTGTGATCAGGCAAGGGGAGTTAGAATGAAGACCGTGTGGGCAATACACGTTGTGATCAGGCAAGGGGAGTTAGAATGAAGACCGTGTGGGCAATACACGTTGTGATCAGGCAAGGGGAGTTAGAATGAAGACCGTGTGGGCAATACACGTTGTGATCAGGCAAGGGGAGTTAGAATGAAGACCGTGTGGGCAATACACGTTGTGATCAGGCAAGGGGAGTTAGAAGGAAGACTGTGTGGGCAATACACGTTGTGATCAGGCAAGGGGAGTTAGAAGGAAGAGGTAGAGTGGACTTAGCGGCTTAATACATTGACATCGATATTCCCAGTAAGTCCAGTGATGACTGAGAGCAGATGAAGAGCATGATTGTCAATGACAGAAATAACACATTTTGTACACATCTCTTACAGTTCCCACACTATCAACAGTAGCTCAATGGTGATAAATAACAATTGTAATTGTGTATTTGTATATTTAAGGCCCAGTCGGTAGATCATTCGCAGAACAAAACGAACTCACATGATTGAAACACAGAGGAACAAAGACAAGAAACGAAAATGTCGTTATAAAGCTGGAGAACATTGGAGACAAGAAACGAAAATGTCGTTATAAAGCTGGAGAACATTGGAGATAAGAAACGAAAATGTCGTTATAAAGCTGGAGAACATTGGAGACAAGGAAGGAAAGTGTCGTTATAAAGCTGGAGAACATTGGAGACAAGGAAGGGAAATAATATGTCGTTATAAAGCTGGAGAACATTGGAGACCAGAAAGGGAAATAAAATGTCGTTATAAAGCTGGAGAACATTGGAGACAAGGAAGGGAAATGTCGTTATAAAGCTGGAGAACATTGGAGACAAGGAAGGGAAATGTCGTTATAAAGCTGGAGAACATTGGAGACAAGGAAGGAAAATGTCGTTATAAAGCTGGAGAACATTGGAGACAAGGAAGGAAAATGTCGTTATAAAGCTGGAGAACATTGGAGACAAGGAAGGAAAATGTCGTTATAAAGCTGGAGAACATTGGAGACAAGAAAGGGAAATAAAATGTCGTTATAAAGCTGGAGAACATTGGAGACAAGGAAGGAAAATGTCGTTATAAAGCTGGAGAACATTGGAGACAAGAAAGGGAAATAAAATGTCGTTATAAAGCTGGAGAACATTGGAGACAAGGAAGGAAAGTGTCGTTATAAAGCTGGAGAACATTGGAGACAAGAAAGGGAAATAATATGTCGTTATAAAGCTGGAGAACATTGGAGACAAGGAAGGAAAATGTCGTTATAAAGCTGGAGAACATTGGAGACAAGAAAGGGAAGGAAAGTGTCGCTATAAAGCTGGAGAACATTGGAGACAAGGAAGGAAAGTGTCGTTATAAAGCTGGAGAACATTGGAGACAAGAAAGGGAAATAATATGTCGTTATAAAGCTGGAGAACATTGGAGACAAGGAAGGAAAATGTCGTTATAAAGCTGGAGAACATTGGAGACAAGGAAGGAAAATGTTATAAAGCTGGAGAACATTGGAGACAAGAAAGGGAAATAAAATGTCGTTATAAAGCTGGAGAACATTGGAGACAAGAAAGGGAAATACAATGTCGTTATAAAGCTGGAGAACATTGGAGACAAGGAAGGAAAGTGTCGTTATAAAGCTGGAGAACATTGGAGACAAGGAAGGAAAATGTCGTTATAAAGCTGGAGAACATTGGAGACAAGAAAGGGAAATAAAATGTCGTTATAAAGCTGGAGAACATTGGAGACAAGGAAGGAAAGTGTCGTTATGAAGCTGGAGAACATTGGAGACAAGAAAGGGAAATAATATGTCGTTATAAAGCTGGAGAACATTGGAGACAAGGAAGGAAAATGTCGTTATAAAGCTGGAGAACATTGGAGACAAGAAAGGGAAATGTCGTTATAAAGCTGGAGAACATTGGAGACAAGGAAGGAAAATGTCGTTATAAAGCTGGAGAACATTGGAGACAAGAAAGGGAAATAATATGTCGTTATAAAGCTGGAGAACATTGGAGACAAGGAAGGAAAGTGTCGTTATAAAGCTGGAGAACATTGGAGACAAGGAAGGAAATAATGTCGTTATAAAGCTGGAGAACATTGGAGACAAGAAAGGAAATAAAATGTCGTTATA
>CM065685.1:1073101-1080601 GCA_017654935.2 Phymorhynchus buccinoides | reverse complement strand
ACAAATAATGAAACTGAACTTCAGAAACTGGACATTCGCAAAGAATGTATCGGATAACCAGTTGCTCAATCCATTCCAAAAGCCAACATATAGAGGCAATTTACAGCTTGCAAGTATGATCAAAGTAGTCTGCTTGTAAAATATTTGCAGCTTATGATATTGTATTTTTCTTGTAGAGGCATTCCTTTGTTGTACTCCCCCCCCCCCCCCCCCCCCCCTCAAATCTCTGCTTGCTGAAGTCAAAATCAGAAATAAATATCACAACACAAGCAGGAGACACATCTACAGAGGGGAAGCAAACAATCCAAAAGGGGAATTGTAAGACATACACAAAAATAATAATAATGCGATCAGTTTCTTTGACAAAACAAACAAACACACAAATACCCAACTGATTCATAACTGGCTTTGGCTTACATCGATTTGCTCGGTTTCCAAACTGTCCCTTACTTTGTGTCCGAGTTAATTGGCTTCCAGGCGGCAATAACAACGATGATTGTCATCTCATCCGTTTGAACTTCAGATAATTCAGCATAAAACTAAAAGAGAGAAGAGAGAGAGAGAGAGAGAGAGACTAGAGAAGAGAGAGAGAGAGAGAGAGAGAGAGAGAGAGAGAGAGAGAGAGAGAGAGAGAGAGAGAGAGAGAGAGAGAGAGAGAGAGAGAGAGAGAGAGAGAGAGAGAGAGAGAGAGAGAGAGAGAGAGAGAGAGAGAGAGAGAGAGAGAGAGAGAGAGAGAGAGAGAGAGAGATTATTTTCATCTGTCAAATACATCACTGTAAATGAGGAAGGTCTTCATTATTGAAATGATTAAAGATTGCCTGCCCTTTACAGCTCTCCTATTGCACAGCTACATCCATAGAGAACGACGACTGTCACTGGTGACATCACAATGACAGACACACTGTACACAGCTACATCCATAGAGAACGACGACTGTCACTGGTGACATCACACTGACAGACACACTGTACACAGCTACATCCATAGAGAACGACGACTATCACTGGTGCCACCACAATGACAGACACACTGTACACAGCTACATCCATAGAGAACGACGACTGTCACTGGTGACATCACAATGACAGACACACTGTACACAGCTACATCCATAGAGAACGACGACTGTCACTGGTGACATCACAATGACAGACACACTGTACACAGCTACATCCATAGAGAACGACGACTGTCACTGGTGACATCACAATGACAGACACACTGTACACAGCTACATCCATAGAGAACGACGACTATCACTGGTGACACCACAATGACAGACACACTGTACACAGCTACATCCATAGAGAACGACGACTGTCACTGGTGACATCACAATGACAGACACACTGTACACAGCTACATCCATAGAGAACGACGACTGTCACTGGTGACATCACAATGACAGACACACTGTACACAGCTACATCCATAGAGAACGACGACTGTCACTGGTGACATCACAATGACAGACACACTGTACACAGCTACATCCATAGAGAACGACGACTATCACTGGTGACATCACAATGACAGACACACTGTACACAGCTACATCCATAGAGAACGACGACTGTCACTGGTGACATCAAGATGACAGGACACACTGTACACAGCTACATCCATAGAGAACGACGACTGTCACTGGTGACATCACAATGACAGACACACTGTACACAGCTACATCCATAGAGAACGACGACTATCACTGGTGACATCAAGATGACAGGACACACTGTACACAGCTACATCCATAGAGAACGACGACTATCACTGGTGACACCACAATGACAGACACACTGTACACAGCTACATCCATAGAGAACGACGACTGTCACTGGTGACATCACAATGACAGACACACTGTACACAGCTACATCCATAGAGAACGACGACTGTCACTGGTGACATCACAATGACAGACACACTGTACACAGCTACATCCATAGAGAACGACGACTGTCACTGGTGACATCACAATGACAGACACACTGTACACAGCTACATCCATAGAGAACGACGACTATCACTGGTGACATCACAATGACAGACACACTGTACACAGCTACATCCATAGAGAACGACGACTGTCACTGGTGACATCAAGATGACAGGACACACTGTACACAGCTACATCCATAGAGAACGACGACTGTCACTGGTGACATCACAATGACAGACACACTGTACACAGCTACATCCATAGAGAACGACGACTATCACTGGTGACATCAAGATGACAGGACACACTGTACACAGCTACATCCATAGAGAACGACGACTGTCACTGGTGACATCACAATGACAGACACACTGTACACAGCTACATCCATAGAGAACGACGACTGTCACTGGTGACATCACAATGACAGACACACTGTACACAGCTACATCCATAGACGAGAACGACGACAGTCACTGGTGATATCAAGATGACAGGACACACTGTGCACAGCTGAGTGACACTGTCACAATGACAGACACACTGTGCACAGCTACATCCATAGAGAACGACGACAGTCACTGGTGATATCAAGATGACAGGACACACTGTGCACAGCTACATCCATAGAGAACGACGACTATCACTGGTGACATCACAATGACAGACACACTGTACACAGCTACATCCATAGAGAACGACGACTGTCACTGGTGACATCACAATGACAGACACACTGTGCACAGCTACATCCATAGAGAACAACGACAGTCACTGGTGATATCAAGATGACAGGACACACTGTGCACAGCTACATCCATAGATAACGACGACTGTCACTGGTGACACCACAATGACACACACTGTACACAGCTACATCCATAGAGAACGACGACTATCACTGGTGACACCACAATGACAGACACACTGTACACAGCTACATCCATAGAGAACGACGACAATCACTGGTGACACCACAATGACAGACACACTGTACACAGCTACATCCATAGAGAACGACGACTGTCACTGGTGACACCACAATGACAGACACACTGTGCACAGCTACATCCATAGAGAACGACGACTGTCACTGGTGACATCACAATGACAGACACACTGTACACAGCTACATCCATAGAGAACGACGACTGTCACTGGTGACATCACAATGACAGACACACTGTGCACAGCTACATCCATAGAGAACGACGACTGTCACTGGTGACATCACAATGACAGACACACTGTGCACAGCTACATCCATAGAGAACGACGACAGTCACTGGTGATATCAAGATGACAGACACACTGTACACAGCTACATCCATAGAGAACGACGACTGTCACTGGTGACATCACAATGACAGACACACTGTGCACAGCTACATCCATAGAGAACGACGACAGTCACTGGTGATATCAAGATGACAGACACACTGTACACAGCTACATCCATAGAGAACGACGACTGTCACTGGTGACATCACAATGACAGACACACTGTACACAGCTACATCCATAGAGAACGACGACTGTCACTGGTGACACCACAATGACAGACACACTGTACACAGCTACATCCATAGAGAACGACGACTGTCACTGGTGACATCACAATGACAGACACACTGTACACAGCTACATCCATAGAGAACGACGACTGTCACTGGTGACATCAAGATGACAGGACACACTGTGCACAGCTACATCCATAGAGAACGACGACTGTCACTGGTGACACCACAATGACAGACACACTGTACACAGCTACATCCATAGAGAACGCGACTGTCACTGGTGACATCAAGATGACAAGACGCACTGTACACAGCGACACAGAGTGGGGTATAAACCACGAACAACTAATAACAACGAACAAAGGAAGGAAAGTATAACAACACTACAACTAAATGTTTCAATGACAGGCATAATATGATTACCAAAGAACAGGCAGAATATGATTACCAAAGAACAGGCAGAATACGATTACCAAAAACCAGGCAGACTATGATTACCAAAGAACAGGCAGACTATGATTATCAAAGAACAGTCAGACTATGATTACCAAAGAACAGGATGAATATGATTACCAAAGAACAGGCAGACTATGATTACCAAAGAACAGGCAGACTATGATTACCAAAGAACAGGCAGACTATGATTACCAAAGAACAGGCAGACTATGATTACCAAAGAACAGGCAGACTATGATTACCAAATAACAGGCAGACTATGATTACCAAAGAACAGGCAGACTATGATTACCAAATAACAGGCAGACTATGATTACCAAAGAACCAAATGAACAGGCAGACTATGATTACCAAATAACAGGCAGACTATGATTACCAAATAACAGGCAGAATATGATTAATTACCAAAGAACAGGCAGACTATGATTACCAAAGAACAGGCAGAATATGATTAATTACCAAAGAACAGGCAGAATATGATTACCAAATAACTGGCAGAATATGATTACCAAAGAACAGGCAGGATATGATTAATTACCAAATAACAGGCAGACTATGATTACCAAATAACAGGCAGACTATGATTACCAAATAACAGGCAGATGCAAAAAGAAATAGTAGGTGAAACTAATAGAATAAATAGAAACAAACTAGAGGGAGAGTGCGAGGAAGACAATAGGTGCGTATTCACTGAGCTTCGCTGGCCTGTCGTGTGTGTTTGTGTGCAGCTTAGGAGCTGTTGGGTGTTTTTTTGTTTAATTAATGGCTGAATCGGTTGTTTCTTGCTTTGCTGTTTATTTTTTTAAAATATCTCGTATACCCGAAAATCACAGGCCTATATAATTATGATATTCGCCTCAACTGGTTCACTGTGTACTTGTGTGAAAGCGTGTATGGGATTTTTGTTTGTTTGTTTGTTTGTTTGCTTTTGTTCTTGTTGTTTGTATATCTTTTTAAAATGAGGCTGGCATTATCCACATTCACATAAGTACAATTATTTTCTTCTGGTAGTTAGAGATTCCGGCCTGCCTGTGTAAACATAATTTGTTTATTTTGATGATATTGTATCTTTGTTTGTTTGTTTGTTTGTTTGTTTGTTTGTTTGTTTGTTTGTTTGTTTGTTTGTTTGTTTGTTTGTCTAAGGACTTGTAAGGCTGCTATCATAGCCCACCGTGCTGACAATTGTTAACGGTGCATCGCAGTGGGAAAGGCTTTATGTGATATAATCTGAACTGACTCGTGTCCAAAAAGAGAAAGAACAACAATGAAATGTCATATCATACAGAACCACAAGTAGTGCAAAAACAATAATGTGCTTTAAAAAACAGACAAAGCTCAAACAAGTCAGAGAGAATAAAAAGAACAAAGAAAATGACTGAAAGAAGTAAAGACGATGACAGAAACAAGGCCAATCAAGAAACAAAAACGTACAGCAGAGTTATATGTACTTGATGCAAAGAAATCAATCGAAAGAAGAAGAACAAAAGGATATATAATAAATAAATAAATAAATAAATAAATAAATAAATAAATAAATATAATAAATAAATACATAAATAAATAAGTAAATTAATTAATAAATAAATTATTTGATGAACAAACCAATCAATCAATCAATGAATCAATAAATAAACCAATAATTGAAATAAAATGAAATTAGATCAATCAAATTAGATAAATTAAAAATCAGACAAATAAAACTAGATAAAATAAAACAAAATAAATAAATAAACAAATGGATAATACATAAATGGTTTATCAACTATACTGTCCTTTATTTCGTTCATTTCTTGAAAATTTCAACTATTTAATAATGAATAGTCTTACTTTCTTCGGTATGTCTTTATTGTTCTGCCCAGCCTCAAACTGTTCAGATAGCAGGCTGTGACTACGTCATGTGTCACGAATTTCAAATTTACGTTTTACTTTCGTACTTTCTATTTTATGTCTAACTATTTTTTTCGGCATTTTAGCTGTTCTTCCCTATCTAAGGCTTATCGGGTTATTACATATTGATAACTATTCTTAATTACATTTCGTGATGAAATTTACTCACCTACACTTTTTGTATCAATGTAAGTATTTGGTTTTTCTAACTAATTTCCTTTCCTACCTTTTCCAATATAATTATTTGTTTTCTTATATGTACGTTAATGTATTGCTGTTTTTGTGTTCCTTGTATTTAAGCATTCCTATAAGGTTTGTTTTGTGTTCCTTGTAGTTATAGCGACGTGAATTAAAAAAAAATGTAAGCAATTATCAGAGTAATTGCTATGAAATAAGATAAAAATAGTTAAGAATCAAAATGATTGAAAGTTCCACAAAACTCGATTCATTTACAGAAAAATAAGCATTAAAAAGTCGAGTACTGCCTATAGAAACTATGCATATGTTTTTATAAGAAAAAACACTCTCAAATATTTTGGTTTTCACGATACTGGTATTTGAATCGAACAGAAACTATTTTCGCTTCAGTAATGGCGTCTTCCCATGACGTCATCTCGCGAGACAGGCTCGCGCAGTAGCAGACATTTTTGTTCCCAACGATTTTCAAAAAGTTGAAAACCACAACAAATTATTGTGTGCAACATCGTAAGCTTAAATTTATCGCGTCGAAGCAAACATTAGTGATTTCCTAATAAAGTTGGTGGTGTGGAGCAAAGTATTGTTAGATTCAGCGTTTGAAGATCCGTACCACTTCGCAAGGGAAGCCACTCCTTTTGTTAGTAAACAGGCAAAATGTCGCCAATTCGGTAAGCTTAATACGGGGGATTTAGGAAACATTTGGCACGGTACAACTGTTTTTAAACCTTTGAGAACATCACTAGAAGGCTTCATCTAGTATCCGGCACTCTTAATTAGCGTGAGGTGGCCTTAATTAGCGAGCGGACAACTGATTCTGTCAACGCTTTTCAACTCGGTAAATCTCCGCACCGCCGATCAGTGATCTGTCTGAAAGATGAAAATTTCAGCTTGAAAGCGAGGAAGCTGAATCCTCTATAAACCCGTTGCGACTTCTTTTATGGTAAAAATAATGCAGCGACTAAAATAAATTATTCTGTTTCCATTTTGGCCCATTTACAAACTCGAAAAGTTTATTATTTTTTGATTCGCTTAAATTTAAAGAAAGGGACGTAACTCTGTGTGAGACTGGAACAAATACGATCGTCGCTAGTAGTTAAACATTCCCATAAGGTTTGTTTTGTGTTCAGAGGTAGTTAAGCATTCCTATAATAAGGTTTGTTTTGTGTTCCTTGTAGTTAAGCATTCCTATAAGGTTTGTTTTGTGTTCCTTGTAGTTAAACATTCCTATAAGGTTTGTTTTGTGTTCCTTGTAGTTAAACATTCCTATAAGGTTTGTTTTGTGTTCCTTGTAGTTAAACATTCCTATAAGGTTTGTTTTGTGTTCCTTGTAGTTAAACATTCCTATAAGGTTTGTTTTGTGTTCCTTGTAGTTAAGCATTCCTATATGGTTTGTTTTGTGTTCCTTGTATTTAAACATTCCTATAAGGTTTGTTTTGTGTTCCTTGTATTTAAACATTCCTATAAGGTTTGTTTTGTGTTCCTTGTATTTAAACATTC
>CM065685.1:1055601-1063101 GCA_017654935.2 Phymorhynchus buccinoides | reverse complement strand
AGTCTTGTTGAGCATAATATTTCAATTGTTAGTCTTGTTGAGCATAATATTTCAATTGTTAGTCTTGTTGAGCATAATATTTCTTTCTCTCTGCTCATCTTTCTTTGTTTTGTATTTATTTCTGCTATGTTATGTATTAGAGCTCAATCTTTTATTTTCTCCCAGTCTTTATTTTATTGGAGAATGTGTTGCATTAGTTTCACTCTTGAGGTTTGTCTTGTGTGTGTGTGTTTTCTTCTTCATTGTATCTGCCTTGTTCGCTCCAGTTTGTTGTTGTATGTGTTTTGTATTTCCCTCTGGTGTTCTTCTTTCATTTCTGTCTTTCTTTCTTTTTTCCCCTTCCTACCTCTTCTGGTTTCCCAGGACTAAACCAAGCTGTCTGTGTGTTTGTCTTTCTGTTGATGGACCTAAGTCAGTTCAGACTGTTTCACTTCAAGCCCTTCTGACTCCGACAATATAAGTTATTTGGATTTGGGCATGGTACATGACTTTTGTGATGTCGAGACCTTGTTCTTTAGCATACGAGAGCTTCAGCTCGAGTATGCTAAAGAACACGGTGTCGAGACATCACAAAAGTCATGTACCATGCCCAAATCCAAATAACGTATATATACCGATCTTACCATTTATATAAAAACAGCAGGAAATCACAATGCATTGAAGAGGCGAGATGCGCCTCCATGTAGATCTGAATCATAGCAACCGCTGCACCAACATAGCAAAATCCATTAATCCACAAAGAATATAGTCCGCAGTTTACAAGGTTGAGAGCTATTTTAATGCAAATTGAGCAAATCTTCGCAATAGCAATTGTCATGTCCCGAATGATATTTAGTGTTTAAAACTCTTATTGCAAAGATTAAGACCATATGAACCGGATCAGTTTCGGGGTGGAAAATAAAGTAAACGTACTGCATTGAAAATAGGGGAGAACGGAGCTGGTCCGCCTACTTTTTAGCTTTTCTCGCCAACTGAAGTAGAAGCTTATTTTTAGACCACTTGTATGTTGAGTAAATGTATGGACATACGTTTATAGAAAAGTCAGTTGATTGAGATCCATTCGTTACAAATAATAGCAAAAATTAGACTTTTTTGCTCTCAACGTTTCTCAAATTAATGGACACTTTCCAATCTTACACAGGACACGGCAGGAGGACAGCATGAGGCTTTCACAAGATCAAAATAATTATACAGCAAAATACTTAGCAATAAAAATTAAATGAGGAACCTGTCGCGGGGTCTGACAAGTCCTGATATCCCCTACTTTTGTCGCCCAGAAAATTGTCATCACCCAATGACGCTTTTTTGTTTGATGACGTAAAAGTGGTGCTGACGTGTGAGTAAGCAAGACAAGATATTTTGGCTTTCTTCATAACAAAAGCGCCACGAACGCTCCGGTGGAAATCTAGTCGACTTTTGTACATCAAAATTTCAGAAACTAATGATTACCAACAAATATAGATAACAGCTGTAAATATCGTGTTGGTGTTGACAAACGGTAAATACATTCTAATGATATTAATTATGTTTGAATGCACGGACCTAATCATATTCATTATGTATTCTTGCACAAAAACTCACGCGCATTTTACACTGAGTTAAACGCATTAATGAAATGTGAATTATAATAATGAGATCCAAAAACAAGGAGTTAATGCGATAATTAGATGTTGCAATAAGTGTTTTGGTGGCACTCGGCTGGGCCTTCTTTCTCATGTTTGGAGATCAGTATATTACTTGTTAATTTAATTTAAAACCCTTTCAACGCTAGCCATTCCTCAGCCAGAATTTACCATTAAACTTACCCGTGTAGAGAAAATATTTTGTCTGCAGTATTGTGGATTCCTCTGTGGCATGCATAACATAGGGCCTGTCCTTACCTCCCAACATTAAGAACATAAGGTCACTGGATACCAGACCCTCATTTGATGCCTGTTAGTGACATGGGTGTTCAATCATTGTGGTACCAAGAGGCGACAGTGGCGATGAAAGGTTCGTTAGGACATAAGGTCACTGGATACCAGACCCTCATTTGATGCCTTTTAGTGACATGGGTGTTAAATCATTGTGGTACCAAGAGGCGACAGTGGCGATGAAAGGTTCGTTAGGACATAAGGTCACTGGATACCAGACCCTCATTTGATGCCTGTTAGTGACATGGGTGTTAAATCATTGTGGTACCAAGAGGCGACAGTGGCGATGAAAGGTTCGTTAGGACATAAGGTCACTGGATACCAGACCCTCATTTGATGCCTGTTAGTGACATGGGTGTTAAATCATTGTGGTACCAAGAGGCGACAGTGGCGATGAAAGGTTCGTTAGGACATAAGGTCACTGGATACCAGACCCTCATTTGATGCCTTTTAGTGACATGGGTGTTAAATCATTGTGGTGCCAAGAGGCGACAGTGGCGATGAAAGGTTCGTTAGGACATAAGGTCACTGGATACCAGACCCTCATTTGATGCCTGTTAGTGACATGGGTGTTAAATCATTGTGGTACCAAGAGGCGACAGTGGCGATGAAAGGTTCGTTAGGACATAAGGTCACTGGATACCAGACCCTCATTTGATGCCTGTTAGTGACATGGGTGTTAAATCATTGTGGTACCAAGAGGCGACAGTGGCGATGAAAGGTTCGTTAGGACATAAGGTCACTGGATACCAGACCCTCATTTGATGCCTGTTAGTGACATGGGTGTTAAATCATTGTGGTACCAAGAGGCGACAGTGGCGATGAAAGGTTCGTTAGGACATAAGGTCACTGGATACCAGACCCTCATTTGATGCCTTTTAGTGACATGGGTGTTAAATCATTGTGGTACCAAGAGGCGACAGTGGCGATGAAAGGTTCGTTAGGACATAAGGTCACTGGATACCAGACCCTCATTTGATGCCTGTTAGTGACATGGGTGTTAAATCATTGTGGTACCAAGAGGCGACAGTGGCGATGAAAGGTTCGTTAGGACATAAGGTCACTGGATACCAGACCCTCATTTGATGCCTTTTTAGTGACATGGGTGTTAAATCATTGTGGTGCCAAGAGGCGACAGTGGCGATGAAAGGTTCGTTAGGACATAAGGTCACTGGATACCAGACCCTCATTTGATGCCTTTTAGTGACATGGGTGTTAAATCATTGTGGTACCAAGAGGCGACAGTGGCGATGAAAGGTTCGTTAGGACATAAGGTCACTGGATACCAGACCCTCATTTGATGCCTGTTAGTGACATGGGTGTTAAATCATTGTGGTACCAAGAGGCGACAGTGGCGATGAAAGGTTCGTTAGGACATAAGGTCACTGGATACCAGACCCTCATTTGATGCCTGTTAGTGACATGGGTGTTAAATCATTGTGGTACCAAGAGGCGACAGTGGCGATGAAAGGTTCGTTAGGACATAAGGTCACTGGATACCAGACCCTCATTTGATGCCTGTTAGTGACATGGGTGTTAAATCATTGTGGTGCCAAGAGGCGACAGTGGCGATGAAAGGTTCGTTAGGACATAAGGTCACTGGATACCAGACCCTCATTTGATGCCTGTTAGTGACATGGGTGTTAAATCATTGTGGTACCAAGAGGCGACAGTGGCGATGAAAGGTTCGTTAGGACACAAGGTCACATACCAGACCCTCATTTGATGCCTGTTAGTGACATGGGTGTTAAATCATTGTGGTACCAAGAGGCGACAGTGGCGATGAAAGGCTTGGCCGGTTCCACACTGCATACGATTTGACCCCAATACGATACGTTTGTGACGAGGTATGCGAATCATGATTCACGTGAAAGACTTCCGTCTAAAATAAAATCTACTATGTTCGTTCACTATTTTCATGTAGACCGCAATACACGAATCAGATTAAATGTCCGATACAAAAATAAGATATTGTATCAGATTCGTGTACGGAAGCCTACAACTATAGTCAACATAACTGGTAGGATTTCATCAGATTTATTTAGACAGTGGAATTTCACACCAATCCTGCCTGACCAATAACAAACTGTTAGATCGGGCAAATGATAACCAACACACACAGCGACACTAGAAGCAAATGATAACCAACACACACAGCGACACTAGAAGCAAATGATAACCAACACACACAGCGACACTAGAAGCAAATGATAACCAACACACACAGCGACACTAGAAGCAAATGATAACCAACACACACACAGCGACACTAGAAGCAAATGATAACCAACACACACAGCGACACTAGAAGCAAATGATAACCAACACACACAGCGACATTAGAAGCAAATGATAACCAACACACACACAGTGACACTAGAAGCAAATGATAACCAACACACACAGCGACATTAGAAGCAAATGATAACAAACACACACACAGCGACATTAGAAGCAAATTATAACCAACACACACAGCGACACTAGAAGCAAATGATAACCAACACACACAGCAACACTAGAAGCAAATGATAACCAACACACACAGCAACACTAGAAGCAAATTATAACCAACACACACAGCAACACTAGAAGCAAATGATAACCAACACACACAGCGACACTAGAAGCAAATGATAACCAACACACACACAGCGACATTAGAAGCAAATGATAACCAACACACACAGCGACATTAGAAGCAAATGATAACCAACACACACACAGCGACATTAGAAGCAAATGATAACCAATACACACACAGCGACACTAGAAGCAAATGATAACCAACACACACACAGCGACATTAGAAGCAAATGATAACCAACACACACAGCGACATTAGAAGCAAATGATAACCAATACACACACAGCGACACTAGAAGCAAATGATAACCAACACACACAGCGACATTAGAAGCAAATGATAACCAACACACACACAGCGACATTAGAAGCAAATGATAACCAACACACACAGCGACATTAGAAGCAAATGATAACCAATACACACACAGCGACACTAGAAGCAAATGATAACCAACACACACAGCGACATTAGAAGCAAATGATAACCAACACACACACAGCGACATTAGAAGCAAATGATAACCAACACACACAGCGACATTAGAAGCAAATGATAACCAATACACACACAGCGAGACTAGAAGCAAATGATAACCAACACACACAGCGACATTAGAAGCAAATGATAACCAACACACACAGCGACATTAGAAGCAAATGATAACCAACACACACAGCGACATTAGAAGCAAATGATAACCAACACACACAGCGACACTAGAAGCAAATGATAACCAACACACACACAGCGACATTAGAAGCAAATGATAACCAACACACACAGCAACACTAGAAGCAAATGATAACCAACACACACAGCAACACTAGAAGCAAATGATAACCAACACACACAGCAACACTAGAAGCAAATGATAACCAACACACACAGCGACATTAGAAGCAAATGATAACCAACACACACACAGCGACATTAGAAGCAAATGATGACAAACACACACACAGCGACATTAGAAGCAAATGATAACCAACACACACACAGCGACATTAGAAGCAAATGATAACCAACACACACACAGCGACATTAGAAGCAAATGATAACCAACACACACAGCGACATTAGAAGCAAATGATAACCAACACACACAGCGACATTAGAAGCAAATGATAACCAACACACACAGCGACATTAGAAGCAAATGATGACAAACACACACAGCGACATTAGAAGCAAATGATAACCAACACACACAGCGACATTAGAAGCAAATGATGACAAACACACACAGCGACATTAGAACAAACAAACAAACAAATCATCCAACAAACAAACAGATTATCCAACAAACAAACAGATCATCCAACAAACAAACAAATCATCCATCAAACAAACAAATCATCCAACAAACAAACAAATCATCCAACAAACAAACAGATCATCAAACAAACAAAAACAAACACAAATCATCCAACCAACAAACAAATCATCCAACAAACAAACAAATCATCCAACAAACAAACAAACAGATCATCCAACAAACAAACAAATCATCCAACAAACAAACAAATCATCCAACAAACAAACAAACAAACAAATCATCCAATAAACAAACAAACAAATCATCCAACAAACAAACAAACAAATCATCCAACAAACAAACAAACAAATCATCCAACAAACAAACAAACAAATCATCCAACAAACAAACAAACAGATCATCCAACAAACAAACAAATAATCCAACAAACAAACAAACAAACAAACAAACAAATCATCCAACAAACAAACAAACAACTCATCCAACAAACAAACAAACAAACAAACAAATCATCCAATAAACAAACAAACAAATCATCCAACAAACAAACAAACAAATCATTCAACAAACAGAAATATCAGCCAACAAACAAACAAATCATCAAACAAACAAACAAATCATCCATCAAACAAACAAATCATCCATCAAACAAACAGATAATCCAACAAACAAACAGATCATCCAACAAACAAACAAACAAATCATCCATCAAACATACAAATCATCCAACAAACAAACATGTCATCCAACAAACAAACAGATCATCCAACAAACAAACAAATCATCCAACAAACAAACAAATCATCCAACAAACAAACAGATCATCCAACAAACAAATAAACAAATCATCCAACAAACAAACAAATCATCCAACAAACAAACAAATCATCCAACAAACAAACAAACAAATCATCCAACAAACAAACAAATAATCCAACAAACAAACAAACAAATCATCCAACAAACAAAGTGACCATCCAACAAACAAACAGATCATCCAAAAAACAAATAAACAAATCATCCAACAAACAAACAAATCATCCAACAAACAAACAAACAAATCATCCAACAAACGAAGTGATCATCCAACAAACAAACAAATCATCCAACAAACAAACAAACAAATCATCCAACAAACAAAGTGACCATCCAACAAACAAACAAATCATCCAACAAACAAACAAACAAATCATCCAACAAACGAACAAATCATCCAACAAACAAACAAACAAATCATCCAACAAACAAACAAATCAAACAAATCATCCAACAAACAAACAAATCATCCAACAAACAAACAAATCATCCAACAAACAAATTAACCAACAAACAAATCATCTATCAAACAAAGTGATCATCCAACAAACAAACAGATCATCCAAAAAACAAACAAACAAATCATCCAACTAACAAACAAACAATTCATCCAACAAACAAACAAACAAATCATCCAACAAACAAATAAACGAACAAATCATCCAACAAACAAACAAACAGATCATCCAACAAACAAACAAATCATCCAACAAACAAACAAATCATCCAACAAACAAACAAACAGATAATCCAACAAACAAACAGATCATCCAACAAACAAACAAATCATCCAACAAACAAACAGATCATCCAACAAACAAACAAACAGATAATCCAACAAACAAACAGATCATCCAACAAACAAACAAATCATCCAACAAACAAACAGATCATCCAACAAACAA
>CM065685.1:1048101-1050601 GCA_017654935.2 Phymorhynchus buccinoides | reverse complement strand
CCGTCACAATTAGTGTGCTTAAGATTGCGTTTTCTTGATCTCGTTTGTTTTCTATTGGTTGCCATCAGGAATGGTCGTTGTTTTCTATTGGTTGCCATCATGAATGGTCGTTTGTTTCTAGAGAGAGAGATGTGCGAAGGGCAAGCAATATTTACTCATTTGAATTCCGTAAATTCTTGTATTTATGGGTTGTTTCTTTTCATATTGTTTTCTGCATGAGGACTGGAGGGAAAAAACCCATTGTTGCTTAATGTATTATCCTCAATAAAGCAGTTATTCATTCATTCATTAATTCATTAATTCATTCATTCTCAAAATTCATTTACAGGTTTGAGTACATTCGTCTGTCTGCAATCGTGTTTATTATTTTTGAAACCCCTTTGTCAATTTTGTACTTTTGTTTTTCAATTTATCTGTGTGTGTGTGATTGGGGATTTTTGTTTGTTTGGGGATTTATTTTCTTTTTCATGCTAGACAATGAGGTTTCCCCCTTTATAAAACAAATATCATAAAGCGTTTTCTACCTTTTTTTAAAACTTATTTTTCACTTTACTTTCGCAGTTTGTGTCCATCGTTCGTTTCGCCATTCAATCTAAACGACAGTGACAATACGCTCCCTGGTAACAGCTGGAAACTGAGGAAACTAATGCAACAACTGTTTCTTTTATGTATTGTACTATCCTAGGCTAGCAAATGTTTTTGTTGCTCTTGTTGTCGTTGTTGTTGTTGTTGTTGTTGTTGTTGTTGTTGTTGTTGTTGTTGTTGTTGTTGTTGTTGTTGTTGTTGTTGTTGTTGTTGTTGTTGTTGTTGTTGTTGTTGTTGTCGTCGTCGTCGTCGTCGTCGTTGTTGTCGTTGTTGTTGTTGTTGTTGTTGTTGTTGTTGTTGTTGTTGTTGTTGTCGTCGTCGTCGTCGTTGTTGTTGTTGTTGTTGTCGTCGTCGTTGTTGTTGTTGTTGTTGTCGTCGTCGTCGTCGTTGTTGTTGTTGTTGTTGTTGTTGTCGTCGTCGTCGTCGTCGTCGTTGTTGTTGTTGTTGTTGTTGTTGTCGTCGTCGTTGTTGTTGTTGTTGTTGTCGTCGTCGTCGTCGTTGTTGTTGTTGTTGTTGTCGTTGTTGTCGCTTAGCTTGTTTAATTTGTTCCTGTTTCGTTCGTCGTCGTTTTTAGGGGACATCTACATTATGTTCTTCAGAAAGCTGTCTGTCTGGATAAGAAAACACTGTTGTAGTCTGTTGATACTCCAGTTTTTATTACGTAAAATTAAGAGAAATAACATTCATGAGCTTGTGGGCTTTTTCACCTTTGTATTTGTTTTATAATGCAGTAGTTCAATTTATATCCCAGTGTTGTTCCTCATAATATATTTGTTTTATGCATATATATTGTGATGTGTTATTTTGTGTTTTGGTCTTGAACATGTAATATTGTTTTCGCTTTCGTGTGATTAAACATAGCCGTTATATAATACTCACGTTACGTGCGTATTGCATTTTTTGTTTGTTTTATTAGTTTCAAACACACGCGAAGCCTTGCTGACAGAACGCCATTGGGTCAGAAAAGGGAGACAACAAAGGAAGAAAAAGATAGACTTGTTATTGTCTTTCAACATTATTTGTCATCATAAATGTATTCATGAAACGTTTTAAGTTGTGTTGCTGATACGGTTAATTATTCTAGTAAACAGTAGGCTTTAAGAGAAAGTTGTAGGACATCATGGCGTCTGCACTTAGTGACAAGTTCTTCTTCCCGAATTTCATTTGTCTGTTTTATCGTTTCTTTTGCATTTCTATCGAACCCGACATCTAGCAACATTTGTCGGATAAACTGCTTGGAGAAAGAAATACAAACTTTGTGTTTGCAAACCAACTTGTGTGTCTTAGGTTCTCTTCTCTCTTGTCCAAATCCTTGACTCCAATACTCTGCTGGTTAAATTATCTCCCCTCTCTCGACCTTTCTCTCTTCCATCTGTATCTCTCTCTCAATGTGTCTGCCTCTTCCATTGTCTCTTTTTCTATGTCTATTTTTTTTCAGTTTCTTTCTCTCCGAATCTATGTTTTTAAAACGAATATATGTCACTATGTTTGTCCCAACCCCTCTTCTTCCTATTTCTGCATATCTGTGTGTCTGTCTCTGTCTGTCTGTCTGTCTGTCTCTCTATCTCTCTCTCTCTCTCTCTCTCTCTCTCTCTCTCTCTCTCTCTCTCTCTCTCTCTCTCTCTCTCTCTCTCTCTCTCCCTCTCTTTCTCTCTCTCAAATGTCAACGATTACTAATTATCAGAGACCTTAGCGGTAATATGAGCCACGTTACTTAGAAAGTTATCTTTCATAAGTAAAATAAAGGAACGTTAGTAATGAGGTGCTGTTCTCGTTTTTACCATTTCTGTTATCAAACGTCACCATGTAGCGCTCTCTGCACAGACAGACCAACACACCACACACGCACCCACCAAAGCAAGCACGCAAACACACACACACACGCACGCACGCACACACGTACGCACACACACGG
>CM065685.1:1028101-1038101 GCA_017654935.2 Phymorhynchus buccinoides | reverse complement strand
TTACTATCAGTAATTGTGCACATTTCAGATTGTCAACTATGTTACTATCAGTAATTGTGCACATTTCAGATTGTCAACTATGTTACTATCAGTAATTGTGCACATTTCAGATTGTCAACTATGTTACTATCAGTAATTGTGCACATTTCAGATTGTCAACTATGTTACTATCAGTAATTGTGCACATTTTAGATGGTCAACTATGTTACTATCAGTAATTGTGCACATTTCAGATTGTCAACTATGTTACTATCAGTAATTGTGCACATTTCAGATTGTCAACTATGTTACTATCAGTAATTGTGCACATTTCAGATTGTCAACTATGTTACTATCAGTAATTGTGCACATTTCAGATTGTCAACTATGTTACTATCAGTAATTGTGCACATTTCAGATTGTCAACTATGTTACTATCAGTAATTGTGCACATTTCAGATTGTCAACTATGTTACTATCAGTAATTGTGCACATTTCAGATGGTCAACTATGTTACTATCAGTAATTGTGCACATTTCAGATGGTCAACTATGTTACTATCAGTAATTGTGCACATTTCAGATTGTCAACTATGTTACTATCAGTAATTGTGCACATTTCAGATTGTCAACTATGTTACTATCAGTAATTGTGCACATTTCAGATTGTCAACTATGTTACTATCAGTAATTGTGCACATTTCAGATTGTCAACTATGTTACTGTCAGTAATTGTGCACATTTCAGATTGTCAACTATGTTACTATCAGTAATTGTGCACATTTCAGATGGTCAACTATGTTACTATCAGTAATTGTGCACATTTCAGATTGTCAACTATGTTACTATCAGTAATTGTGCACATTTCAGATTGTCAACTATGTTACTATCAGTAATTGTGCACATTTCAGATTGTCAACTATGTTACTGTCAGTAATTGTGCACATTTCAGATTGTCAACTATGTTACTATCAGTAATTGTGCACATTTCAGATTGTCAACTATGTTACTATCAGTAATTGTGCACATTTCAGATTGTCAACTATGTTACTATCAGTAATTGTGCACATTTCAGATTGTCAACTATGTTACTATCAGTAATTGTGCACATTTCAGATGGTCAACTATGTTACTGTCAGTAATTGTGCACATTTTGTCCCCAAAAGTTCAGCTTGATATTTTAGCGATCGGTTGCACCAGACAAGTTCATTATTTTACAATTACATTTGATGAGAACTACGCAAGGTGTGTGTCAGTATCTTTCTTCCCCAACAATATAGTATGTTCTTCAGGGCTTTCACTGGTTCCTATTATTATTATTATTATTATTATTATTATTATTATTATTATTATTATTATTATATTATTATTATTATTATTATTATTATTATTATTATTATTATTATTATTATTATTATTATTATTATATTATTATTATTGTTATTGTTATTATTATTATTATTATTATTATTATTGTTATTATTATTATTATTATTATTATTATTATTATTATTATTATTATTATTATTATTATCATTATTATTATTATTATTATTATTATTATTATTATTATTATTATTATTGTCAGTCCCCGAAGCTGTTGTGGCTGAGCCTCTTCCTGTTCGTTCAATCATCACTGATTAGGCCTAGACTTACACTGTTGGTCTGGTTCTTCTACTCTGAGGATGCTCGTGCACTGTCCTCTCTGTCATCGATGTTCATGGCAATGGTGGTTCATAGTCTACATCTCCTCTCTGCTTACAGGCACATTGCCTTTCACATTATAACAACAATGCTTTTATTATGAAAATCAAGGCAATACCTGTTGCTGATAGTCGTATCTCTATGTTAATAACGGTGATAGCTCTGCAGTGATTAAGTGGCTAGGTACGTCTTCTGTATCTATGATCAATGCGATTGAGATTACCCGATATAAAGTCCAGTCTCTATTGCATTACCTATGGTCATGACATTCATCTTCTGTGGTCACCGGGTGTTGTGATGCTAATTGCATTCATCAGTCAGTCTCCTTCACTGGCCGCAGTGTTAATGAGGGTCAGGTCAGTGCTGGGATGGGCCCACTACGGGGGTAACCCGATCGACTCCTACTCTAGAATGTCCATATGTTAATACCAGGCAGCTGCATTGTTCTGCTGGCCTCCTACTATATCTTACCGGACCCCCAGACCTCATCAGCCGAGCAAGAAAGCTGCAGACAGTATGCATAGGTCTCAAATGATGCACACATTTCACCCTCAGATCTCATGACCCCCAGACCTCATGAACCGAGCATGGAAGCTGCAGACAGTATGCATAGGTCTCAAATGATGCACACATTTCACCCTCAGACCTCATGACCCCCAGACCTCATGACCCGAGCATGAAAGCTGCAGACAGTATGCATAGGTCTCAAATGATGCACACATTTCACCCTCAGACCTCATGACCCCCAGACCTCATGACCCGAGCATGAAAGCTGCAGACAGTATGCATAGGTCTCAAATGATGCACACATTTCACCCTCAGACCTCATGACCCCCAGACCTCATGACCCCCAGACCTCATGACCCGAGCATGAAAGCTGCAGACAGTATGCATAGGTCTCAAGTGATGCACACATTTCACTCTCAGACCTCATGACCCCCAGACCTCATGAACCGAGCATGGAAGCTGCAGACAGTATGCATAGGTCTCAAGTGATGCACACATTTCACCCTCCTTGAAGATCGTAGAGCAATAACGAGAAAGGCTGTCCACTGTCATTCTCCACCCCTGTCAAATTCCAAACATACTGCACTAGAGATGGCGCCTTCACCGAGAGTAATCCTCTGTGGCCATGCGATGCAACGCTCCACAGCACAGCGCAAGTCAGGGCCTGGCTTTCCGTGTCATATTATGATTATGGAAATAGCTATGGGCTGCTTATTACAAACAATCGTGATCAGCGTAAGCTTAATGGAATGCTCATTCTATTTGTATATCATTTTGTTTATAGTGGAAATAAACATACAGGAAAACAAAATTGTTAATTTAATGGCGAGAGAGAGAGAGAGACAAAGAGAGAGAGAGACAGAGAGAGAGAGAGAGAGAGAGAGAGAGAGACAGAGAGAGAGAGAGACAAAGAGAGAGAGAGAGACAGAGAGAGAGAATGGACAGCACCTACACAAAAAATAAGAATAGACTACGCTACCTCTTTTACCACAAGGAACATTGTCATTCTTTTAGAACTGTTATGGCACCATTTCACAGATTCTTACTAACAGAACATGTTGCATGTCCTGTGTGTTTAAATGTACAGGAACCTCCAAGTTCATTCATCTCTCTATCAATACAACAATTAACTTGCAGATCTAGTAAAAACGTAGATGATGATATGAAGACTTTGTTTTATATAATATATTATATTGTCTTTGTCCCTATTTAGGCCTAGCAGTTGTGATGTTGTAAGCTTTTTTCATGTATCTTTTTTCGTGACATAGCAGGTGCACTGAAGACATTACCAGATATCTCTTTCTCTCTCTCTCTCCTCAGACTGTCTCTCTCCCAACCAAAGAAAGACAGCCCTCCCCCCTGGTACTCTGTGTTTCAATCCAGCAGCGTTCAATTCAGCAGATTGAGAACAGATGAAGAGAATAGGAACCCCTAGGGGACAACGAGAGAATGGAAAGAAACAATCACCAATTGGTAACTCTCTCTCTCTCTCTCTCTCTCTCTCTCTCTCTCTCTCTCTCTCTCTCTCTCTCTCTCTCTCTCTCTCTCTCTCTCTCTCTCTCTCTCTCTCTCTCTCTCTCTCTCTCTCTCTCTCTCTCTCTCTCTCTCTCTCTCTTCAACAAAGGGACAGGGGCAGACAAGGCAGACCACTGATGGTGGATCAACAACGAGTTGTGTCCCCTGATCCCAGCTGTCTGTGAGGAGTGAGAAGAAACATTGTCTCTCTGTCTGTCTCTACCTCTGTGTGTGTGTGTGTGTGTGTGTGTGTGTGTGTGTGTGTGTGTGTGTGTGTGTGTGTGTGTGTGTGTGTGTGTGTGTGTGTGTGTGTGTGTGATTTTCTGTCTGCTCTTGTTCTCTGTCTCTGTCTCTCTCTCTCTCTCTCTCTCTCTCTCTCTCTCTCTCTCTCTCTCTCTCTCTCTCTCTCTCTCTCTCTCTCTCTCTCTCTCTCTCTCTCTCTCTCTCTCTCTCTCTCTCTCTCTTCTTAATCCCGTCTTCCTGTCCCAAAATCTCCCAGACTGCCTCAGTAATCAACTCGTCCCCTTCCGGTTTGACTCCAGAAAAGGCACACCCCAGCCACCGAGGAGAAAGTGAAGAGAGATTCCCAGGATTTGGAAAACGAATTAATTTGTTCCCGTTATTTTTCTTTCTGCCTTCCCTTTGTTTCTTTCTTTCTCTCTTTCTTTCTTAGCCGGGTGAAATGAGGCGAGGGTGACAGCCAACATTTTCAAACGGAGATTCGCCAGCTTAGAAAATGAATGAGGTTTCCCCACATCTTCCCCCTTGTTAGTCAGAGTGAATCAGACCAAGGAACTCTACACAGAGAGATTGGCTGACTTCCAAATCCGACGTTTTTTGTTCCCAATGGTTTCTTTCTTTTTGTTTAGCCAGGCTGGGCTATTTTAAGTAATGTGACCTTAATCAAACGTAAGTGGTGATCCTGTTCCGTAGTTAATGTCTGGATGACGAGGTGGCGCATTGTTGGCCATTGGATACTGGGCTTCAAAAGAAACGCACCGTTTTGTGACCTTACTTCAAGAACAACGAGCAATGCCCAATGTTGCAGTCACCGCGTCAGTTCTTAACAACGAGCAATGCCCAATGTTGCAGTCACCGCGTCAGTTCTTAACAAAGAGCAATGCCCAATGTTGCAGTCACCGCGTCAGTTCTTAACAACGAGCAATGCCCAATGTTGCAGTCACCGCGTCAGTTCTTAACAAAGTGCACTGCCCAATGTTGCAGTCACCGCGTCAGTTCTTAACAAAGAGCAATGCCCAATGTTGCAGTCACCGCGTCAGTTCTTAACAAAGAGCAATGCCCAATGTTGCAGTCACCGCGTCAGTTCTTAACAAAGAGCAATGCCCAATGTTGCAGTCACCGCGTCAGTTCTTAACAAAGAGCAATGCCCAATGTTGCAGTCACCGCGTCAGTTCTTAACAAAGAGCAATGCCCAATGTTGCAGTCACCGCGTCAGTTCTTAACAAAGAGCAATGCCCAATGTTGCAGTCACCGCGTCAGTTCTTAACAAAGAGCAATGCCCAATGTTGCAGTCACCGCGTCACTTAACAAAGCAATGCCCAATGTTGCAGTCACCGCGTCAGTTCTTAACAAAGAGCAATGCCCAATGTTGCAGTCACCGCGTCAGTTCTTAACAAAGAGCAATGCCCAATGTTGCAGTCACCGCGTCAGTTCTTAACAAAGAGCAATGCCCAATGTTGCAGTCACCGCGTCAGTTCTTAACAAAGAGCAATGCCCAATGTTGCAGTCACCGCGTCAGTTCTTAACAAAGAGCAATGCCCAATGTTGCAGTCACCGCGTCAGTTCTTAACAAAGAGCAATGCCCAATGTTGCAGTCACCGCGTCAGTTCTTAACAAAGAGCAATGCCCAATGTTGCAGTCACCGCGTCAGTTCTTAACAAAGAGCAATGCCCAATGTTGCAGTCACCGCGTCAGTTCTTAACAAAGAGCAATGCCCAATGTTGCAGTCACCGCGTCAGTTCTTAACAAAGAGCAATGCCCAATGTTGCAGTCACCGCGTCAGTTCTTAACAAAGAGCAATGCCCAATGTTGCAGTCACCGCGTCAATTCTTAACAAAGAGCAATGCCCAATGTTGCAGTCACCGCGTCAGTTCTTGACATCCTTCACTATCTTCAATTTCAACTTTGCATTTTCTAAGCGATCTAAAAATCAAACGATTTAATATATATCATGTGCCGTGATAGAAAATGACTGATTTATGTCAAACAATGTGACCATAGTGGGGTGATGAAGATCCAGCCAAAGAATGAAATGACCTTGTGCTGCACTGGGATGACCTTGTGCTGCACTGGGATGACCTTATGCTGCACTGGGATGACCTTGTCCTACACTGGGATGACCTTATGCTGCACTGTGATGACCTTGTCCTACAATGTGATGACCTTATGCTGCACATGGATGACCTTATGCTGCACATGGATGACTTTGTGCCACACTCGGATGACTTTGTGCCACATTAGGATGACCTTGCGCTACACTGTGATGACCTTGTGCTGCACTGGGATCACCTTATGATACGCTGGGGTGACCTTGTCCTACATTGGGTTGACCTTGTCCTACATCGGAGTGACCTTGTGCTGCACTGGATGACCTTATGCTATGCTGGGGTGACCTTGTCCTACATTGGGGTGACCTTGTCCTACATTGGGGTGACCTTGTGCTGCACTGGGATGACCTTGGGACACGCTGGGATGACCTTGTCCTACACTGGGATGACCTTGGTGTAACAGTGGTAGGTAGAAAGCAGAACAGTCATAGACTTGATACTCTTGTTTTTAATCTTCCTCATGTTTGATAAATTTGAAGCTGTCATCAATGGACTTTTTCTTTTTAATTCCTGGGTGCATTGGGTGCATTGGGTGCATTGGGTGCATTGGGTGCAGTAGGTGCAGTCATTACCTAATCGTTAAGAGTCCGTCGGCACACCTGCTATCCACAAACAAACAAACAAACAAAGACAAACAAACAAAAACACAGACTACAGAGACAACATCATTGAAAGCATCATGAACACGCTTGTAGCTTTTAGTGGTATGTTGTAATGTGATATAGCTAGTACGTTTTATGAGTGCAACATTTGCCCACAATCTAACCTCCCCTAAACACGTGTTGAACGTGTTGATTTGACCATTACTTAACGAACCTTTCAAATAAATGGGATGCTCCAATTAGTGCATCAGCAAGATGGACTTGATCGTAAATGCAATCAGACACAGGCATAAACCAGGCATTTACACACAATGGTCGCCAGAGTCGTTGGCGTCAACATCTTCTTTTAAAATAGTTTGCGTCATCACATTGTGTAAAAGAACACCATTTTAAAAGAAAAATACAGCAGATTGAATAACAATGCGCTTGCAGCATGATGCTATTTGTATCTGTATACAATCACTGGATTACATTATTCAAGACTCACATTTGCAATCACATGTTTCGGATGAGAAGATAAAGCGAGGTCCCGTGTGCCCATGCACTTAGCACACGTTAAGCCCAGTGGCAACGAAACAGTTGTCATTTGGTCAAAAGTTACCCCCCTCCCTTTCCTTCCTCATCAGTCACACAAAAATCGGATGCAACAAAAAATATAGGTGGCGCGCCTGTGGTTGCGACGCGCTCTCCAGATGGGAGCAACCTGAGTTTCACAGAGACGCCTCTTTGACTATTAAGTACCTAATACTTAATAATACCTAATACCTAATAATTATTTATTTCATACGTCAGCGATAAACTAGGTGTCTTTTGCTAATGGAGATTAAGTAGGTCTCTGTAAAACCCTCACCCTCATAAACGTGTTTTTTGGTGTGTGCTTTTTAAAAGATAAGACGTGCATTTATTACGTACTATGAAAGCTTTGTTTGCTTTTAGTACACCAACGAAACGACGTGTCGTTAGTTCACTGTTTATGCAACTCTTATGATGCGAAATAGCAGTGTTGAAGTATCCGTTAACTGTCGTTAGTTCGCTGTGTGTGTTATGCAACTCTTATGATGCGAACCAGCAGTGTTGAAGTATCCGTTAACTGTCGTTAGTTCACTGTGTGCTATGCAACTCCTATGATGTGAACCAGCAGTGTTGAAGTATCCGTTAACTGCCGTTAGTTCACTGTGTGTTATGCAACTCCTATGATGTGAACCAGCAGTGTTGAAGTATCCGTTAACTGCCGTTAGTTCACTGTGTGCTATGCAACTCTTATGATGCGAACCAGCAGTGTTGAAGTATCCGTTAACTGCCGTTAGTTCACTGTGTGCTATGCAACTCCTATGCTGTGAACCAGCAGTGTTGAAGTATCCGTTAACTGCCGTTAGATCACTGTGTGTTATGTAACTCCTATGCTGTGAACCAGCAGTGTTGAAGTATCCGTTAACTGCCGTTAGTTCACTGTGTGCTATGCAACTCTTATGATGCGAACCAGCAGTGTTGAAGTATCCGTTAACTGCCGTTAGTTCACTGTGTGCTATGCAACTCCTATGCTGTGAACCAGCAGTGTTGAAGTATCCGTTAACTGCCGTTAGTTCACTGTGTGCTATACAACTCCTATGATGTGAACCAGCAGTGTTGAAGTATCCGTTAACTGCCGTTAGTTCACTGTGTGCTATGCAACTCCTATGCTGTGAACCAGCAGTGTTGAAGTATCCGTTAACTGCCGTTAGTTCACTGTGTGTTATGTAACTCCTATGATGTGAACCAGCAGTGTTGAAGTATCCGTTAACTGCCGTTAGTTCACTCTCTGTGTGCTATACAACTCATATGATGTGAACCAGCAGTGTTGAAGTATCCGTTAACTGCCGTTAGTTCACTCTCTGTGTGCTATACAACTCCTATGATGCGAACCAGCAGTGTTGAAGTATCCGTTAACTGCCGTTAGTTCACTGTGTGCTATACAACTCCTATGATGTGAACCTATAACCAGCAGTGTTGAAGTATCCGTTAACTGCCGTTAGTTCTCTGTGTGTGCTATGCAACTCCTATAATGTTAACAACCAAAACACGTCTGGCCTGTGTCTGTATGTGGTCGTAGAACTGACAACTCCAATCACTACTCTGATGCAAACCATTGGGGGAAAAGAAAAGGAAAGAACATCACCATGGAGGTTGTAGTCGCCATGTTGATTATACGTCAGTACATCACTTGGAGTGACAGGGCAGTTCAGTACGGGGTGGGTGGGGGTGGGGGGGTGGGACAGACAGTGATTGGTAGGGGGTGGATGGGGTGAGACAAATGAGAGGAGGGAAGGTCAAGTGGACCGTTGGGGGAGGAGGCGACAGGTAATGGTGGAGAGAAAGGTGGGTAGTGTATGGCAGGGTACAATGATTCTTTTTTTAAAATATGGTGGACCGTTGCACTGTTTATGTAGACAATATCAGAAAAACGATCACAGAGAGAGTCAGGAGTCAGTCTGGAGTCAGGAACATTTTAATTGTTAGGCCATGCCCATACAATGGAGTGAGTGTGACAACAAGTAAACAAATGACATTGCATAATTAACTTGACATTGCAAAACAGTGCATACATGTTGCCTAACTTTCAAAGCATTAAAATATAAAACCAGACACTTTTCTTACATTACTTGTGTTTGTACAAGAAAGTTCTAACACAAACTTAAACATAGAAGGATGAAATTAATGTTTCTGAATAAGTTCTCTTCGAAGGGCGTCATACATGGGACAAACAAACAAAAATTTAATTTATGTTTCAGGAATATAATTACAAAATGGACAACATACATGTCTATTTGAGTCGATTACTGCAGAAAGTGACAACTCAAAGGGAACATGCCAATTCTAAACGTTGACAAAATGTTTCGTATTTTGATATTCTCAATTTCACACAAATCACTACTTAAAGTAAAAGTTTGCTTAAAGGATACATATGCGTCGTCAAAAGTGTGCAACTCTAAGCTTGCATGCCAATCTTGTTAAAAACGATCTATAAATCTCTGTTTTAACACTGCCAAAAATGCGTTTGTATTACCAACTCCTTGTGCTTCCCAAACCTCCCCAAAGCCAAAACGATGCAAAATATTTATAACCTTACAAGCCCATGTATCATAATTTTGTCTCTGAAGGTTTAACAGCATGATATAGGCTTTATTTGGGTATCTATTACCATAGATCAGTATCAGACGTAACCAAAAGTTTATACATCTCAAACGTGTTGCAACATGCAACGGATACCTAATCATTCCACCATATATCAAGTGATTTGGCGATGTGGGGTTAACTCCAATGAGAGGAGAGAGAGAGAGAGAGAGAGAGAGAGAGAGAGAGAGAGAGA
>CM065685.1:1010601-1023101 GCA_017654935.2 Phymorhynchus buccinoides | reverse complement strand
GCTTTATTAGCTATCATCATCGGTTATTGTGTCATTCATTGTTTGCTTTATTAGCTATCATCATCGGTTATTGTGTCATTCATTGTTTGCTTTATTAGCTATCATCATCGGTTATTGTGTCATTCATTGTTTGCTTTATTAGCTATCATCATCGGTTATTGGGTCATTCATTGTTTGCTTTATTAGCTATCATCATCGGTTATTGGGTCATTCATTGTTTGCTTTATTAGCTATCATCATCGGTTATTGGGTCATTCATTGTTTGCTTTATTAGCTATCATCATCGGTTATTGGGTCATTCACTGTTTGCTTTATTAGCTATCATCATCGGTTATTGGGTCATTCATTGTTTGCTTTATTAGCTATCATCATCGGTTATTGGGTCATTCATTGTTTGCTTTATTAGCTATCATCATCGGTTATTGGGTCATTCATTGTTTGCTTTATTAGCTATCATCATCGGTTATTGGGTCATTCATTGTTTGCTTTATTAGCTATCATCATCGGTTATTGGGTCATTCATTGTTTGCTTTATTAGCTATCATCATCGGTTATTGGGTCATTCATTGTTTGCTTTATTAGCTATCATCATCGGTTATTGTGTCATTCATTGTTTGCTTTATTAGCTATCATCATCGGTTATTGTGTCATTCATTGTTTGCTTTATTAGCTATCATCATCGGTTATTGTGTCATTCATTGTTTGCTTTATTAGCTATCATCATCGGTTATTGGGTCATTCATTGTTTGCTTTATTAGCTATCATCATCGGTTATTGGGTCATTCACTGTTTGCTTTATTAGCTATCATCATCGGTTATTGGGTCATTCATTGTTTGCTTTATTAGCTATCATCATCGGTTATTGTGTCATTCATTGTTTGCTTTATTAGCTATCATCATCGGTTATTGTGTCATTCATTGTTTGCTTTATTAGCTATCATCATCGGTTATTGGGTCATTCATTGTTTGCTTTATTAGCTATCATCATCGGTTATTGGGTCATTCATTGTTTGCTTTATTAGCTATCATCATCGGTTATTGGGTCATTCATTGTTTGCTTTATTAGCTATCATCATCGGTTATTGTGTCATTCATTGTTTGCTTTATTAGCTATCATCATCGGTTATTGGGTCATTCATTGTTTGCTTTATTAGCTATCATCATCGGTTATTGGGTCATTCACTGTTTGCTGTATTAACTATCATCATCGGTTATTGGTTGTCATTCACTGTTTGCTGTATTAACTATCATCATCGGTTATTGGGTCATTCATTGTTTGCTTTATTAGCTATCATCATCGGTTATTGGGTCATTCATTGTTTGCTGTATTAACTATCATCATCGGTTATTGGGTCATTCATTGTTTGCTTTATTAGCTATCATCATCGGTTATTGGGTCATTCATTGTTTGCTGTATTAACTATCATCATCGGTTATTGGGTCATTCATTGTTTGCTTTATTAGCTATCATCATCGGTTATTGGGTCATTCATTGTTTGCTGTATTAGCTATCATCATCGGTTATTGGGTCATTCATTGTTTGCTTTATTAGCTATCATCATCGGTTATTGGGTCATTCATTGTTTGCTTTATTATCTATCATCATCGGTTATTGGGTCATTCACTGTTTGCTTTATTAGCTATCATCATCGGTTATTGGGTCATTCATTGTTTGCTTTGTTAGCTATCATCATCGGTTATTGGGTCATTCATTGTTTGCTTTGTTAGCTATCATCATCGGTTATTGGGTCATTCATTGTTTGCTTTGTTAGCTATCATCATCGGTTATTGGGTCATTCATTGTTTGCTTTATTAGCTATCATCATCGGTTATTGGGTCATTCATTGTTTGCTTTATTAGCTATCATCATCGGTTATTGTGTCATTCATTGTTTGCTTTATTAGCTATCATCATCGGTTATTGGGTCATTCATTGTTTGCTTTGTTAGCTATCATCATCGGTTATTGTGTCATTCATTGTTTGCTTTATTAGCTATCATCATCGGTTATTGGGTCATTCATTGTTTGCTTTGTTAGCTATCATCATCGGTTATTGGGTCATTCACTGTTTGCTTTATTAGCTATCATCATCGGTTATTGGGTCATTCATTGTTTGCTTTATTAGCTATCATCATCGGTTATTGGGTCATTCACTGTTTGCTTTATTAGCTATCATCATCGGTTATTGGGTCATTCATTGTTTGCTTTATTAGCTATCATCATCGGTTATTGGGTCATTCATTGTTTGCTTTATTAGCTATCATCATCGGTTATTGGGTCATTCACTGTTTGCTTCATTAGCTATCATCATCGGTTATTGGGTCATTCATTGTTTGCTTTATTAGCTATCATCATCGGTTATTGTGTCATTCATTGTTTGCTTTATTAGCTATCATCATCGGTTATTGGGTCATTCACTGTTTGCTTCATTAGCTATCATCATCGGTTATTGGGTCATTCACTGTTTGCTTTATTAGCTATCATCATCGGTTATTGTGTCATTCACTGTTTGCTTTATTAGCTATCATCATCGGTTATTGTGCCATTCACTGTTTGCTTTATTAGCTATCATCATCGGTTATTGTGTCATTCACTGTTTGCTGTATTAGCTATCATCATCGGTTATTGTGTCATTCATTGTTTGCTTTATTAGCTATCATCATCGGTTATTGGGTCACTCACTGTTTGCTGTATTAGCTATCATATTATGTTGGGTTATTTACTGTTTGCTGTATTAGCTATCATCATCGGTTATTGCCATTATGTTGGGTCATTTACTGGGTCGTTTATCAATCATCATGGCAGCCGTGTCCATTTAACGCTCCATCTATTGGGTCAGTTTTCAGGTGTTTCAGCCGTTTTGTTGGTGATTTATTGTGTTGACCGTTGGGCCCTTTACTGGCTTTTGATCAGTGAGTTCGGCAGTTATTAATGGCCTCATTTACCATTTGGCAGCTGTCATCAGCCGTTCATAGGTCGTTTACGGGACAGTTATTGAAGTTTCAGCTGTGCTCAACAGATCGTCGTCGCCAGATTATGTGTGTGTGTGTGTGTGTGTGTGTGTGTGTGTGTGTGTGTGTGTGTGTGTGTGTGTGTGTGTGTGTGTGTGTGTGTGTGTGTGTTTGTGTGTGTGTGTGTGTGTGTGCGTGTGTGTGCGTATGTGTACGTGTATGCGTACGTACGTGCATGCGTGCGTGCATGTGTGTGTGTGCGTGCGCGCGCGCGCGCGTTTGTGTGCGTGTGTATGTGTGTGTGTCTCCTACTGCCATTGATTGAGTTATTTAACAACATGGATCTTCATCATGACAGGCTGTAAATAATGGAATTCATATTGGGTAAATCGCAACAAACAAACACACCGTCAGATGAAGGAAGAAATGTGTAGAAGGTTGAATCTGCCCACTCTGCTTTCAATGGACTTTCTGTGTTGTTGGGTGATAACATTAGAGTGTTTTTGTGCGTGCGTGCGCGCGTGTGTGCGTGTGTGTGTGTGTATATGCGTGTTTGCGAGTGTGCGTGCGTGTGCATGTGCGCATTGTTTTTACACTCATCGTTTCATATTTCATTATTTTAACCTTTGCGTACACTTCCTTATATGAAATGCAAACTCTCTTGTTTTCCTTCTTTTTTATTCATACAAAGCTATTTGAAACAAAACTATCAAACTGATTAAAAAAAACTGATCATCTTAAACAAAGCTTTTCTTCCTCATCTCTTCTCCTTTCAGCATTCTCTGTACGTGTACTTTCTATGCTTGTTGTTGGGTTTTTACTTTTATTTGTATTTTCCTTTGTGTCACATTCACAAAAAGATCACTGTTATGTTATTCGTTGTTGTTGCAGAATATAATGGCCATGTTTTGCTTTCTCGTTGCGTTCTTCAGAACAAGCAAATGGCCTCTTGTCCAAGCTCTTCTCTCTCTCTTCTCTCTCTTCACTCTCTTCACTCTTTCATTTCAGCGTGTCTGTGCACCTTGCCTACCACCACCACCCCTCCACCTACCGCCCACCTCCCTGCATATCGTGCCCCCCCCCCCCCCACACACACACACACACCCACACACACCCCGTCCCTTATCTCACCATTCCTCATCACTGTATTGTTTGTTGTGATCTCTCTCTGCAGTTCTCTAAAGACGATGGTGAGTCTGTGTGAGCAGTTTACGTTCACATTTCATAGTAACACTGCCCCCCCCCCCCCCCCCCCCCCCCCCACCACCTAAGCACTACCCCCCCCCCCCCTCTCCAGTCCATGAGAATGTGCCTCATGCCAACGATCTTGTTGGTTGCACGTGAGTATATAGATGTAATTACTAAAGTGCGAGTAAGTATGCACGCACACAAAATTAAGCAAGAAGAAGTAAATAACATGACAAATATTGTGAGTGGTAATGTGGCCATTGCTGTTCATGCTGATAGTTTGGTCACGCTTCTTCTTCCGATTGGGGATGTTGATCCTGCCCCACGGCCAAAGTCTTCATTTAGACTGCTATTGGCGCACATGATGTATGCTTTGTGAGTTCGTGTCATCCATTCCACCGGCACGCACGGCCTACTCGTACCGAGTAGTGGAATGGGCTTTAACGTGCGCGCAAGATCTTGTGCGTGCGTTCACACACGGGACCTCGGTTTTAGGTCTCATCCGAAGGACCACTGTGTGGCACATAGTGACAGTGATGTAGTAATAGTAGTAGTAGCATCTTAGAGGAACTGGTTCGCCAGCCTAGGCCTTGCGGCCTATCAAGCATCCCCTTCGTACTTTTCATTGTAAATGTGGGTACTCATAAGGGCGACATGCAAGTGCTTTTATTTGTAGTAATGTTTTCAAGACTCGTACGAAGTGTGTGTGGGGGGTGGGGTGGGGGGTGGGGGTGCGTGTATGTGTGGGTGTGTGTGTGTGGGGGGGGGGGGGTGCGTGAATGTGTGTGTGTGTATGTATGTGTGTGGGGTGGGGTGGGGTGGGGTGCGTGTGTGTGTGTGTGTGGGGGGTGGGGGGTTGGGTGCGTGTATGTGTGTGTGTGGGGTGGGGGGGTGCGTGTATGTGTGTGTGCGTGTATGTGTGTGTGTGGGGGTGGAGTGGGGTGCGTGTATGTGTGTGTGTGGGGTAATATATATATTATATTATCACAAACAAAATTCGGCTCAGTATATCCCACTGCTACATAGAGATGGAATACAAAGAACTAAAAGAAAGCACAAAACAAAGAAACATCGAATGAGAAGGAAACAGAATGTTAACAACAAAAGCGACGTGCAAGAAGATGACCTCAAAGCATTCGACCCCATAGTCCTTGCCCAAAACGTTGACCTCACACCTGAACAATTACGAGTGTGCCGTCTTCCTGACTGCTTTGCACCCACACCTCGAGAACCCGTCAATGTGGCAGACCAAGTGATTGGGACGCATGCATGGGCGGAAAGGCTGAGATGGCGACGTTTCTTCTACTTAAAGAATAAAGAAGAAGAGAACTCAGTTTCAAATGACGAGGCATCTTCAGATGAAGAGTTTGTGAAAAAACCCTGGTACACACCCACCAGCAGGATGGCCCCCAAAGGAGACCCGACCTTGGAGGCGTTTATCACAGCATGTACTCACCAGTTCATGGACCCTACCCATAGAAGAAGAGTCAGAGACAATATGACACCAGAAGAAAGAAATGCTCTAAATCAGCTAAAGCAGCTCCCGGTAACCCACAATGCTGCCTGGAGTGACTGTCATTACATCCCTGACAGAGGATGACAAAGCTATCAAGACAGAACTCAACAAGCCAGAATACTATGACGTTCTTGAGAATAATCCTACAAAAGACACTACTTTGATCGTAACAAATTGGGTCAAAAAGTGGTTAGAAAAAGGTGCTATCAACAAAGATATAGCCAGGTTCGTCACCCCAAATCCCTTGTCCCGGCCAGGTAAGATCAAGCCATTAGTCAAAACACACAAGGCTAAACCTTTCCCATACAGATACTTGCTCTCAGGAACAGGCACACCTACACAACCATTGTCTAAGTTTGTGCAACAAGCCATTTGCCATTTAACACAACACCTTACTTACCAGGTAATAGATACGAAAGAATTCTTGCAAAAAATTGAGAGGATTAATGAAAACTTTGCCCCCTTGCCGGATTTGGCAACATTTGCGGTCTGTGATGTCGTGTCCCTATTCCCCAATGTTGACAACAAGTCGGGCATCCCTGCTGTGAAACAAGCATTGGAAGAAAACCATGGGGATTCTAACATCCCCAGAAAATGTGTCATGGAAGCCCTACAGATTGCACTTGACAATAACTGCTCACAATACACAGATGGTGATGGAACAACTATCTATGCCAGGCCAAACCATGGCACGGCAATGGGACCGTGCCATGCCTGTGAATACGTGGATGTATTCATGGGAAACTTAGATGAGAGGGTGGTGGAGAACTGCCCAGTTCCCCTCCTCTCGTCTATAGATGCTCAGGTTGATAGCAACGACAATAAGTGTCTTGACTGGACTAGGTATAGAGATGACGGCATAACCATACTACTCAACAAAACAGATGTCAAAACATTTGAGCAACATCTACAGAATATACACCCACCAAATATAAAATGGACTGTTCACGAAACCAAAGACCCACAATATCTGGACCTTAAACTTACCATAAAGAATGGCTACATCCAAACAGATGTTAACTCCAAGCATTGCCATAGCTACCTCCCATAGTCTAGTTGCCACCCTCCGGCAGTTTTCCGAGGACTGCTGATTGGGGTGGGGACTAGACTCAGAATGCTTTGCAGTGAAGAAGACACCTTAAAGAAAAGACTAGATGAATATGCCCATCATTTCAGCTCAGCAGGATGGCCTTTTAACAAGGCGCGCAAAGAGCTAGAGAAGGGGGCAAATAAGGACAGGCATGAAACTGTTTTTAAGGAAAGAAAAAAGAAAGAAAAGAAAATAGCATGGGTCACACAGTATGACCCTAGGGTACCCGCAAAGTCAAAAAATCATAAGGGACAACTTACACCTTTTATATGCGCACCCATTAAACAAAGACATCTTCCCAAAGAAAATGATAATTGCCGCAGATAGAAAGCGCAAAAACATAGGTGAAATCTTCAAACCCACAGTGCCGAACCGATTCCCCAAACATGGTCCGCAAAACAAGCCCGGATTTCATCCATGTGATGCAAAAAGATGCGACACTTGCTCACACTCTTCCACTCTGTTGTCCTTGCAAAGCCCTTGGGACAACAGAATATGGAGGATCAAGCAAAACTTGTCATGCAAGACACCAAATGTCATATACATTCTGCAGTGTAAAATACACCCTGACAATTGGTATGTTGGATCAACAAAGAATCTCAAGCTAAGGTGGGCTAACCACAAGTCAGATGTGAAGTTGAAGAAAATTAAGAAATGTGCAGTTGCAAAGCATGTGACAGAAAAGAAACACCCAGAGGACCCAAACCTCAATGTTCTCTCTATACATGCTATAGAATCCGTAGAAGCAGAAGATAGATTGCTACATCGGGAGACATACTGGCAGGCCAATAGTGGTACCATATTCAGCGGTCTAAACCAAAGGACAGACATTGGCCACTCATTGCAGAAAAATGGAATCAGACAGCAATATGAAATCTAAGACGGACCAAACTGCTGAAAGCTGAACCTTCCAAGTACACTTAAATAAATAACCTAAGCAGTAATTTTTTATGTCCTAGCGGTGTGTTTGTTCTAAGCGACTACAAATATCCTCCATCTCGCGAGACACCATATACTATGCGGTCCCCCCCCCCCCCCCCCCCCCACCTTCCCCTCCCCCCAACAATACTAGTTGCAAAGTCGCTTATTATACCCATTACATTTTGTCAATTGACAGTTCGATCAATGGGTTATTCATTCAGACGTATATTAAAAACAAAAAACATCGATTTTTGTTCCCCCCTAAAAAAACATTATGTAGAATGTCAGACTTAGCATATGACTAGTCTACCATAATGTTATAGACAAATTTGTATCCAACGATGTTGTGCTTCAAGTGGAATGATTTCGGAAGCATAAGACAGTACATATTACAATCAAATTATGCATACAAGTGTCATTCTCTAGATATAACAACTGGCTCGGTTTTGCTCAGTTACTATTAATTATCATAATTAACTACATTACCTTTGAATGTACTTATCCTTATGTGCACCTTTATATAATGGATATGCTGAAAGGAGATTTGTGTAAAAAAATGTTTTCCTTGTCTGCCCCCTTTCCTTCTCTTTCTTCCCCACTCTGTGTCTCTCCCTCTCCCTCTCACACCCCCACTATTTCTCCCTATCAACCTCTTCCCCTTTCTCCCCCCCCCCCCGTTCCTCTTTCCGTTCCTCATTCTTCCCTTCCTTCTTTCTTCCTTTCCTTCTCTCTCTCTCTCTCTCTCTCTCTCTCTCTCTCTCTCTCTCTCTCTCTCTCTCTCTCTCTCTCTCTCTCTCTCTCTCTCTCTCTTTCTCTCTCTCTCTTCTTGTCCCCCTCCACCTCTCGCTCCCCCACACCTCCCTTTCCTTTCTCTTCTTTTCTTCCTTTTAAGTGAGAACGCACGTGAGAGCTTTGACAGCATTCAGAAACACTGAGTAGTACTAATAAGATATAATCTTTTGCATGCTTTTTGCTTTTCACTGGTGACCTAGTTAGGATTGAATTTGGAATTTTGTGATTTTGTGATCTTGTGTTTTGTGTATTGTAGTTTGAATGTTAGCATTTTATTCTTGGCCTTGCCATAGAGCTATACTCTAGAAAAAGCAGCCTGTTCTGCGAAAGCTTGAGTTTTAATAAATACCCTGTGGGAGAAAATGACTAAACTGTTTGATTCTGTTGTTATATATATATATATATGTGTGTGTGTGTGTGTGTGTGTGTGTGTGTGTGTGTGTGTGTGTGTGTGTGTGTGTGTGTGTGTGTGTGTGTGTGTGTGTGTGTGTGTGTGTGTGTGTGTGTGTGTGTGTGTGTGTGTGTGAGAGAGAGAGAGAGAGAGAGAGAGAGAGAGAGAGAGAGAGAGAGAGAGAGAGAGAGAGAGAGAGAGAGAGAGAGAGAGAGAGAGAGAGAGAGAGAGAGAGAGAGAGAGAGAGAGAGAGAGAGAGAGAGAGAGAGAGAGAGAGAGAGAGAGAGAGAGAGAGAGAGAGAGAGAGAGAGATATTTACATGAAGACACGAGGTTAAAAGAGAGCAATAACTTTTGCATTTAATTTCGAGGTTTGTGTAACAAGATTCGCCTTCCTGCATATCGTACAAAGCTGATCCCTGATAGAAATAACAAGACATGTCAAGTGAACTCTTAATTGCAGAATGATGTTCACAAAAATATTTGGCAGATTAGAACTGACACTTGTAGTGTATTTATTCCATCATGAATATTAATCGCCCAGAAAACAGAACATTAGTAAACATGTTTTCCTTATGAATATTCATCGACTTAGTATTTGAGGCACGTAATAAAATTATGTTACTCTTAAAATTCCTTTGGTAAAAAAAAATAAAAAAAATATGTCTTTGGACCAACAACATGGAATGGTGTACCGCTGTCTCTCAGAAATATCACCTGCCTTCAAACATTTAAGTAAAAGCTCAAAACCTATCTCTTTCAAAAATACCTAAACTGACACAAACATCTAGCCATGTGTGTCCTCTGGTGCGCACCCAGGCACACTGATGTGTGCATGTGAATGCAGGTACGAGTGCATGCGCGCGTGCTCACGCGAGTGTACAGAGCGTGTAGTGTGTTGTGTATGGGTGGGTGGGATTATATGTTAATGTATGTATTCGCATTGGCTTCCTGTCGCAGACAGAATTGAGCATACATTAAACACCCTTTGCTATAAATCTATCCATAAAGCTGCTCCATCTTACCTCTGTGACAATGTTTCCATCTAAGCGCCAGCTCGTACTTTACGTTAAAACAGTTTCTGACCCTCTTTCTCTCCAGATCCCTAGGTATAAGCTTTCAACTGTTGGTCGGCGCTCTTTTGCTGTCTCAGGACCGACATAATGGAACAAACTTCCTCTTTCCCTCCGTCAGCGACCGACCCTCTCTGCTTTCCAATCTAACCTCAAAACCCACCTGTGTACCCGTCATTGAGGCTCCACTCTCTTTCTCGTCTCTCTCTTGCCTTTAGGTCTGTTTCTGCTGTATATAATTTATGTCATACGTGTGTGTTCGCTTTGTATTGCATTTTTGTTTGAATGCGTTATGAATGCTAACGTGTGTGTGCGCTTTGATTTGATTTATATCAAGATTCAGCGCCGTGTAAATACTGTATGTTATTGTTGCTGTGTATATGACTATGAGCTTGCGTTAGCATATTATGTGTGTGTGTGTGTGTGTGTGTGTGTGTGTGTGTGTGTGTGTGTGTGCGTGTGTGTGCGTGCGCGTGCGCGTGCGTGTGCGTGCGTGTGCGTGTGTGCGTGTGCGTGTGCGTGTGTGCGTGTGTGCGTGTGTGTGTGTGTGTGTGCTTGTGTGTGTGTGTGTGTGTATGTGTGTGTGTTGTTGTTGTTCTTTAATTTAAACTCTTTTCACTTAGAAGTGATATTAGACATACACACACTGGTGTGTGTGTGTGTGTGTGTGTGTGTGTGTGTGTGTGTGTGTGTGGTGTGTGTGTGTGTGTGTGTGTGTGTGTGTGTGTGTGTGTGTGTGCTTGTGTGTGTGTATGCTGTTATTATTTGTTCATAAATGTTGATGATTTTTTGTTTATTTCAATGCCTTACGTCATCCTCCTTTATTGCCATTGTAAAGCGCATAGAGCATTTTCAATGGATTATTGCGCTATGTAAATCAGTTTATTATTATTATTATTATTAGTAGTAGTAGTAGTAGTAGTAGTAGTATTGTTGTTATTATTATTATTATTATTATTATTATTATTAATAGTAGTAGTAGTAGTAGTAGTAGTAGTAGTAGTAGTAGTAGTAGTAGTAGTAGTAGTAGTAGTAGTAGTAGTAGTAGTAGTAGTAGTAGTAGTAGTAGTAGTAGTAGCAGCAGCAGCAGCAGCAGCAGCAGCAGCAGCAGCAGCAGTAGTGTTGTTGTTGTTGTTGTTGTTATTAATATTATTATTAATATTAATATTATTATTATTATTATTATTATTATTATTATTATTATTATTATTAATAATATATTATTATTATTATTATTAATATTAATATTAATATTATTATTATTATTATTATTATTATTATTATTAGTAGTAGTAGTAGTAGTAGTACTGATTGTCCGATTTCTGGATGTCCCGAGAAACGGTTATGATTTTGAGTAGATAAATTCATGCATAATTAGTGATCATGAGCTGAAACATTATAAAACAAAAAGAAAGGTTTAGATATTCCGAATAGTCTACCCCAGAGAGGAACATGAAGTCGTGGCGGGATTTGAACCCATTGGGTCAGCGGTTTACTGCAGGACAGTGATAAAACTGATCAATTTCACCTTCATTACAACCTGCTGCGTAATGTTCCCGTCGTTTGCAGAGAGACAGTGGTGTTATATATCATGGAGAGAGAGAGAGAGAGAGAGAGAGAGAGAGAGAGAGAGAGAGAGAGAGAGAGAGAGAGAGAGAGAGAGAGAGAGAGAGAGAGAGGGGGGGGGGGACAGAGAGAGAGAGAGAGAGAGGAGAGGGGGAGGAGGCCTGGGGGAAGGAAGAAGAGAGGGATATGCGCAGAAAAATGATCATATTAGACATATATTTAGATTATGTGTTATGTCTAAACTGTGCAGTCATAGTGTGGCGTGTGCAGGCCTAAATGAAGAGTTAGGTTACTGGTAGATATGGAATGTAATAACAGGAAGAGTTAGGCTACTGGTAGATGTGGAATGTAATAACAGGAAGAGTTATGTTACAGGTAGATGTGGAATGTAATAACAGGAAGAGTTAGGTTACTGGTAGATGTGGAATGTAATAACAGGAAGGGTTAGTCTACTGGTAGATGTGGAATGTATTAACAGGAAGAGTTAGGCTATTGGTAGATGTGGAATTTATTAACAGGAAGAGTTAGGTTACTGGTAGATGTGGAATGTAATAACAGGAAGAGTTAGGTTACTGGTAGATGTGGAATGTAATAACAGGAAGAGTTAGGTTACTGGTAGATGTGGAATGTAATAACAGGAAGAGTTAGGTTACTGGTAGATGTGGAATGTAATAACGAAAGGTTACTGGTAGATGTGGAATGTAATAGCAGGAAGAGTTAGGTTACTGGTACATGTGGAATGTAATAACGAAAGGTTACTGGTAGATGTGGAATGTAATAGCAGGAAGAGTTAGGTTACTGGTAGATGTGGAATGTAATAACAGGAAGAGTTAGGTTACTGGTAGATGTGGAATGTAATAACAGGAAGAGTTAGGTTACTGGTAGATGTGGAATGTAATAACAGGAAGAGTTAGGTTACTGGTAGATGTGGAATGTAATAACGAAAGGTTACTGGTAGATGTGGAATGTATTAACAGGAAGAGTTAGGTTACTGGTAGATGTGGAATGTAATAA
>CM065685.1:988101-995601 GCA_017654935.2 Phymorhynchus buccinoides | reverse complement strand
TCTGTCTGTGTCTATCTGATTGTTTCTCTGTCTATGTCTATCTGATTGTTTCTCTCTATGTCTATCTGATTGTTTATTTGTGTGTATTTATATCTGATTGTTTCTCTGTGAGTATGTCTATCTGATTGTTTCTCTGTGAGTATGTCTATCTGATTGTTTCTCCCTATGTCTATCTGATCGTTTCTCTGTCTATGTCTGTCTGATTGTTTATCTCTGTATGTATATCTGATTGTATATCTCTATGTTTATCTGATTGTTTCTCTCTATGTCTATCTGATTGTTTCTCTCTGTATGTCTATATCATTGTTTTTCTCTATATATATATCTCTCTCTATCTCTCTCTCCCTCTCTCTCTCTCTCTCTCTCTCTCTCTCTCTCTCTCTCTCTCTTTTCTATCTCTCTCTCTCTCTCTCTCTCTCTCTCTCTCTCTCTCTCTCTCTCTCTCTCTCTCTCTCGGCTCTCTCTCTCTCTCTCTCTCTCCTCTCTCTCTCTCTCTCTCTCTCTCTCTCTCTCTCTCTCTCTCTCTCTCTCTCTCTCTCTCTCTCTCTCTCTCTCTCTCTCTCTCTGAATTTGTGTGTATGACAGTCCCTAATGCACTGTGTATGTGTAGACTCACAGAGTTCGTTGAAGAGCAAAGACATGCATCGCTTGCCGATACCTCATGCATAGCTCCCGATGCATCATACATCGCTTTCCGATACCTCATACATCGCTGTCCGATACCTCATGCATCGCTTTCCGATACCTCATACATCGCTTTCCGATACCTCATACATAGCTCATGATGCCTCATCGCTTTCCGATACCTCATGCATCGCTTTCTGATACCTCATACATCGCTTTTCTGATACCTCATGCATCTCTCCCGATACCTCATACATCTCTCCCGATACCTCATACATCGCTCTCCGATACCTCATACATCGCTCTCCGATACCTCGTGCATTTCTCCCGATACCTCGTACATCGCTGTCCGATGCCTCATACATCTCTCCCGATACCTCATACATCGCTGTTCGATACCTCGTACATCGCTGTCCGATACCTCATACATCTCTCCCGATACCTCATACATCGCTCTCCGATACCTCATACATCGCTCTCCGATACCTCATACATCTCTCCCGATACCTCGTACATCGCTGTCCGATACCTCATACATCTCTCCCGATACCTCGTACATCGCTGTCCGATACCTCATACATAGCTTTCCGATACCTCATACATCTCTCTCCGATACATCATGCATCTCTCTCCGATACCTCATACATCGCTCTCCGATACCTCATGCATCTCTCCCGATACCTCATACATACCTCTCCGATACCTCATACATAGCTCTCCGATGCCTCATACATACCTCTCCGATACCTCATACACACCTCTCCGATACCTCATACACACCTCTCCCGATACCTCATACATACCTCTCCGATGCCTCATACATAGCTCTCCGATACCTCATACATACCTCTCCGATACCTCATACATACCTCTCCGATACCTCATACATACCTCTCCGATACCTCATACATACCTCTCCGATACCTCATGCATAGCTCTCCGATACCTCATGCATAGCTCTCCGATACCTCATACATACCTCTCCGATACCTCATACATAGCTCTCCGATACCTCATACATACCTCTCCAATACCTCATACATACCTCTCCGATACCTCATACACACCTCTCCCGATACCTCATACATAGCTCTCCGATACCTCATGCATAGCTCTCCGATACCTCATACATAGCTCTCCGATACCTCATACATAGCTCTCCGATACCTCATACATAGCTATCCGATACTTCATACATCGCTCTCCGATACCTCATACATCGCTCTCCGATACCTCATACACCGCTCTCCGATACCTCATACATCGCTCCCGATACCTCATACATCGCTCCGCGATACATCGCTCATGTCGTCGATACACTCAGACATATTATTGATGCTCTCTTCCCTTCCTCACGGCGCGGGAGACTGTAAGAAACCAACAGACAGACAGGCAGGACAGTTACACGTGTTGTCTGTGTATGCTCTTTACAGACAGGCAGGACAGATACACGTGTTGTCTGTGTATGCTCTTTACAGACAGGCAGGACAGTTACACGTGTTGTCTGTGTATGCTGTTTACAGACAGGCAGGACAGATACACGTGTTGTCTGTGTATGCTGTTTTCTGCTTGTCTCGAGCAAAAGGGAAGAAGGTGGCAGAGCAAGAGAAGAAGAAAGAAGGACAGTTGAAAGGTAGAAGGCCAAGACGAGGGAGGAGGGGGGGGGGGACTAAGATTGAGGAAGAAAGTGACAGACAAACATGCAGAATGAGAGAGAGAGAGAAAGAAAGACAGACAGAGAGAGACAGAGAGAGACAGACAGACAGACATGCAGAGTGAGAGACAGACATACAGACAGACAGACAGACTTACATGCAGAATGAGAGAGAGAGACAGAGGTAGACAGAGACAGAGACACACAGACAGACATGCAGAGTGAGAGACAGACAGACAGACAGACAGACATGCAGAATGAGAGAGAGAGACAGAGAGACAAACAGACAAACATGCAGAATGACATAAAGGCAGACAGACAGAGAGACCGAGACAGACAGACACGCATAGTGACACACAGACAGACAGAGACAGAGAAACAAACATGCAAAATGGCAGAAAGAGAGAGAAACAGAGACAGAAGCAAAGGAAAGAGAAAGGCAAGACCCAGATGTCTTTAGGTTCATCGCGATTCATTGAAATAAAGCATCGATTGTAAGAAGACAAAGCGACATTGTGAAGCAGGAGACAGTGTCTCTCTCCACTGCAGCCATGACTCATCAGGCTGGAGATGAAGGAACGTGACCTTTTAAGGACACAACATTAAGACATTGAGGTTTTTGTGAGTTGATGGTAAATCGAGTGCTGCCTAAACCATGACATAACAAAAGAAATCAACTGATGCTAAGTTACTGTTCGTTGTTACTTCACCGCTGTGTCGGTTTAGAGGAACACAGAAAGTTATCAAACAAATGTAATCCAATATAGCAGGAAATGGGTTATTGCATAGGACATAAAAAAAACTAAATAATTAGCAAATAATGATTATATCGTTATATAACCATAATAATAATAATATAACGAATGTATCAAAGAGACAGAGAAACTATTGTCAATTAGAGTGAAAGGCAGGCACTTGGGGACAGGGGGGGCAGGAGGAGGGGTGATTAATGTGTGGGGTGAAGGATCAATAATTATTGCTGTGACTGAATGTCGATCCTTTTAAGGAATTCCACCCACAGCCTAGTATAACTCCAAATCAGCCCCCAAGTGTCAGATCGTCAGCATGTGCGGTGATGTGTTTGTCACAGATGTCTCTAAATGACTGACTGCTGACTGATCCAATGTTTGAAGACAGTGCTTCGGCCAGGACTTGTGGCGCAGGGCATGCATATTATTTCCCTGTCTTTCTTCGTATCCAAAGCAACGTGTGTGTGTGTGTGTGTGTGTGTGTGTGTGTGTGTGTGTGTGTGTGTGTGTGTGTGTGTGTGTGTGTGTGTGTGTGTGTGTGTGTGTGTGTGTGTGTGTGTGTGTGTGTGTGTATGTGTGTGTTTTTATTTATTTATTTATTAAGACAACTTTTATAGCGCCTAATCTTTAAGCTCTAAGCGCTTTACAGAAATCACTAAAAATGAATAACAAACACAATGAACAAAAAGTATACATCAAACATTGACCAACACCCCCCTTCCCTGATCCCTCAGTCAATTTCTCAATCACGCCCAAATAATGAATGACATAATCTACAGTACACTTTCGCAACCAACTTGAAACACTCACACTGATGGACACTTAAAGACGCCCAGGCCACACTATTAACAAATCACACTCACACTTATAACGATAGAGAGAGAAAGAGAACGAGAGAGAGAAAGAGAAAGAGACAGACATACAGACAGACAGACAGAGAAAGACAGAGACGGAGACACAGAGAGTCAGACAGAGGGACAGACAGAGAAAGAGAGAAGAGAGAGACACACAAACAGAGACAGAGATATATTATAGGACTGAAATACAGTTGCATGCATCATAAAATAACAACTTACTATCATTTGTACATACAATAGTCACAAAAAGGCACGTGTGTGTGTGTGTGTGTGTGTGTGTGTGTGTGTGTGTGTGTGTGTGGTGTGTGTGGTGTGTGTGTGTGTGTGTGTGTGTGTGTGTGTGTGTGTGTGTGTATGTGTGTGTTTTTTTTATTTATTTATTAAGACAACTTTTATAGCGCCTAATCTTTAAGCTCTAAGCGCTTTACAGAAATCACTAAAAATGAATAACAAACACAATGAACAAAAAGTATACATCAAACATTGACCAACACCCCCCTTCCCTGATCCCTCAGTCAATTTCTCAATCACGCCCAAATAATGAATGACATAATCTACAGTACACTTTCGCAACCAACTTGAAACACTCACACTGATGGACACTTAAAGACGCCCAGGCCACACTATTAACAAATCACACACACACTTATAACGATAGAGAGAGAAAGAGAACGAGAGAGAGAAAGAGAAAGAGACAGACATACAGACAGACAGACAGACAGAGAAAGACAGAGACGGAGGACACAGAGAGTCAGACAGAGGGACAGACAGAGAAAGAGAGAAGAGAGAGACACACAAACAGAGACAGAGATATATAGGACTGAAATACAGTTGCATGCATCATAAAATAACAACTTACTATCATTTGTACATACAATAGTCACAAAAGACAGACAGAAAAGACACGTGTGGTCAGAGACAGTGTGTTGTGTGGTGAGATTGATGTGTGTGTGTGTGTTGTGTGTGTGGTGTGTGTGTGTGTGTGTGTGTGGTGTGGTGTGTGTGTGGTGTGTGTGTGTGTGGTGTGTGTGTGTGTGTGTGTGGTGTTGTGTGTGTGTGTGTGTGTTGTGTGTGTGTGTGTGTGTGTGTGTGTGTGTTGTGTGTGTTGTGTGTGTGTGTGTGTGTGTGTGTGTGTGTGTGTGTGTGTGTGTGTGTGTGTGTGTGTGTGTGTGTGTGTGTGTGTGTGTGTGTGTTTGTGTGGTGTGTGTGTGTGTGTGTGTGTGTGTGTGTGTGTGTGTGTGTGTGTGTGTGTGTGTGAGTGCGTGCGTGCGTGCGTGTGCGTGTGTGTGAGTGTGAGTGGAGCGTGCGCGCGAGTGCGAGAGAGTTTTGAGAGAGAGAGAGAGAGAGAGAGAGAGAGAGAGAGAGAGAGAGAGAGAGAGAGAGAGAGAGAGAGAGAGAGAGAGAGAGAGGAGAGAGAGAGAGAGAGAGAGAGAGAGAGTTTGCAAAAAAAAATATTTTAAATTGTCACAGCTAAGGATTTCTAGCAGGATAATTCTAAAATAGTTTAAGACCACTCTTCCCAACCATCAATAAAGCAGACACACGTCACTTCCTTTGTGTTGTTCAAAGGCTTACGAAGCTTACGTTTAAATGTTTGCCATCTGGGAGTTTTTTCTACTGAACAGGAAAGGTGGGTGGGTATTATGGCACAGTGGTGTACAGTGGGTGGGTATTATGGCACAGTGGTGTACAGTGGGTGGGTATTATGGCACAGTGGTGTACAACAGAAACAGTGGGTGGGTATTATGGCACAGTGATGTACAGCGGGTGGGTATTATGGCACAGTGATGTACAGTGGGTTGGGTATTATGGCACAGTGGTGTACAACAGAAACAGTGGGTGGGTATTGTGGCACAGTTTTGTACAATGTGTGGGTATTATGGCACAGTGTTGTACAGTGGGTGGGTATTATGGCACAGTGGTGTACAACAGAAACAGTGGGTGGGTATTGTGGCACAGTGGTGTACAACATAAACAGTGGGTGGGTATTGTGGCACAGTGTTGTACAACATAAACAGTGGGTGGGTATTATGGCACAGTGTTGTACAACAGAAACAGTGGGTGGGTATTGTGGCACAGTGGTGTACAACATAAACAGTGGGTGGGTATTGTGGCACAGTGTTGTACAACAGAAACAGTGGGTGGGTATTGTGGCACAGTGTTGTACAGTGGGTGGGTATTGTGGCACAGTGTTGTACAACAGAAACAGTGGGTGGGTATTGTGGCACAGTGTTGTACAGTGGGTGGGTATTGTGGCACAGTGCTGTACAACAGAAACAGTGGGTGGGTATTGTGGCACAGTGTTGTACAACATAATCAGTGGGTGGGTACTGTGGCAAAGTGCTGTACAACAGAAACAGTGGGTGGGTATTGTGGCACAGTGTTGTACAACAGAAACAGTGGGTGGGTATTGTGGCACAGTGTTGTACAACAGAATCAGTGGGTAGGTATTGTGGCAAAGTGCTGTACAACAGAAGCAGCGGTAGCAATCCATAAATGTGAACATCTGAATTCGGTGTGTTCAGATGACTATTTCCTCATTCTGAAAATCTTTGTTTTCAACTTTCGTGGTCGTACTTCTTTATGACCTGTGCGGTGCAGGTCTGGCAGTCGCTGACAGACAGACAGACAGACAGACAATCAGACAGGTTGACGTCCAGAGAGACAGACAGACAATCAGACAGGTTGACATACAGACAGAGAGGTTGACATGCATACATACAGACAGACATGTTGACATGCAGACAGACAGACAGACAATCATACAGGTTGACAGACAGACAGACAGGTTGACATACAGACAGACAATCAGACAGGTTGACATACAGACAGACAGACTGACAATCAGACAGGTTGACATACAGACAGACAAACAGACAATCAGACAGGTTGGCATACAGACAGACAAACAGACAGACAGACAATCAGACACGTTGACATACACACATACATGGTGACATTCAGACAAACAGGTTGACATCCAGACTGACAGACAGGTTGACATTCAGACAGACAGACAGACTGACAGACAGGCTGATATTCAGACAACTAGGTTGACATCCAGACAGACAGACAGACAGGTTGACATTCAGACAGACAGACAGACAGACAGACAGGTTGACATTCCGACAGACATACAGACAAACATTCAGGCTGACATTCAGACAGACAGACAATTAGACAGGTTGACATATTTATATACAGACAGTTTCAATTTCAGACACACGCACATTCAAACAGGTTCACAATCAGACAATTTGACATATATACAAACAGGTTAACATTCAGACAGACAGACAGATAGGGGCCGACAGACAGACAGACATGTGCTGACAGACATTCAGACAGAGAGACAGACAAACAGAGAGACGGACAAACAGAGAGACGGACAGACAATAGAGTCAGACACACAACCCCAGAGTGTTCCGCTTTGTATGAGGCACACAAACAAACAGGAGGGGAGAAACGAGAGAAACCTGAAGGACAATATGCACGGAGGAAGAGGGTGGGCAGAAAAACATAGACATGGATCATTGTCATTGACGGTATTCCGTGTCACAATAGACAACAAAGTTAAGGGATGTTTATGTTGGACATGTGTTGTTATTTATTTTTT
>CM065685.1:981586-984086 GCA_017654935.2 Phymorhynchus buccinoides | reverse complement strand
AATTCTGGCTAAGAATTTTGAAAATGCCTTCAGACCGACTGCCATACACATCTTATAAAATGTTACTACATTATCACAATAGCAACAGGAACACCTGGGCTTCCACAGTTTGTTTCTTTCTGTACAAACATGGTTTTAATGAAGTGTGGGAAAATCAGGGGGTTGGGGATGAGAAAGCTTTTTTGAAAACATTAAGAAATAGGTTAGTTTATGAATATAAAATGCAATGGTCTAACGCAATGGAGCAAAGCGATCGTTTTCAGATTTACCGTACATTTAAAAGTGATCTTATTTTATCCCCTTACTTGCAGATCGTTCATCATCTTAAAGCCAGAATCTGTTTGATCAGGTTGAGATTAGGTGTTTCTCAACTCAATGTACACAAGCGTCGTTTTTACAGAAATGTCACAGATAATGATTTGTCCTGTCCCTTTTGTACCTCTCAGTTTGAGACTGAAATCCATTTTGTATTACATTGCCCTCGTTATCAGGATTTGAGAGACAGATATATCCCAAGTAAATATTATAACCAACCTTCACTGTTCAAACTAACCATGCTGCTTGCAACTGAAAATAAATCTCTGATTATCCGTTTAGAATTTTATCTCGAAAAAAGCATTTAGAATCCGACAGATGCACTTAAATGGGTAAAGATGATTGTGTTTATCTGATAGTCTATGTATAATGTATGTATGAAGTTTTGAACTACGTATATGCTAAGTGTGTTATGTGTGTTTATCATAAAATTCGTGAGATGCACATAAGTGGGTAAAGATGATTGTGTTTATCTGATATTCTATGTATCATACATGTATGAAGTTTTGAACTACACATACGCTAAGTTTGTTAGGTGTGTTTATGATAAAATGTTGTTAATACTGATACTTTGTTATACTTTTGTAACCACTCAAAATGGCATGGGCAAATGGCCTACTCATTAAACCATTTTAGTGTTCAGTGTTCAGTGTTCTCTCTCTCTGTCTGTCTGTCTGTCTCTCTCTCTCTCTCTCTCTCTCTCTCTCTCTCTCTCTCTCTCTCTCTCTCTCTCTCTCTCTCTCTCTCTCTCTCTCTCTCTCTCTCTCTCTCTCTCTCTCTCTCTCTCTCTCTCTCTCTCTCTCTCTCTCTCTCTCTCTCGTATAACATGCCTGTTGGATTATAGAATAGAAATATTAAGGTTCAAAATTGGGTATCACATTTAAAAAATCTTCTGTGTTCCAATGGCTTTGGCTATGTGTGGATGTATGGTGAAGTTGGAAATGAGAAACTTTTTCTCCGGGTTTTGAAGGATCGCCTCATTAGCTGCTTCTGTCAGCGGCGGTACTCACATATGTCGGAGAGTAATCGTTTTGATCTTGATTATTCTTTTAAGAATATTTTTGAACGTGAAAAATATGTAGAATTTATTAACAATAGAATGTTTAAAACTGCCTTAGTACGCTTTAGGTTGGGAGTTTCAACCATGCAAAGTCACTCTCTCCGATTCTTGCCAGCCGAACATCCTGTTTGTCCTTTATGTCACGCTGATTGTGAAGATGAATACCATGTTTTATTTGAATGCTCACGATACAATGACCTTAGAATTAAATATTCGATTAGGAGTTCAGGAAGTCATTTGTCCAAACACGAGCAATGTGCAAGAATTTTTAGTGGTAACATCGATAGCCAACTTAAATTGTTCAAATTTGTTTTTCTATCTCTGAAGCGTAGAGAGAATGATGTAAACCTGATGTAAAGCGTAAAGAGAATGTTTGAGAAGCCTTTGTGCAACCATTTCAGAAGTCGATTATTCAATTGTGTGTGTATGCTTGTTTCTTGTATGCATGCGTACTATGTACTCATGCATAATTACTCCCATGTTGCTTATATTTTTGGGATGTATGCATGTATGTATGTATGTATGTATGTATGTATGTATGTATGTATGTATGTATGTATGTATGTATGTATGTATGTATGTATGTATGTATGTATGTATGTATGAATGTATGTATGTGCATGCGTTCGTGCGCACATCCGTGCATATATATATATGTGTGTGTGTGTGTGTGTGTGTGTGTGTGTGTGTGTGTGTGTGTGTGTGTGTGTTGTGTGTGTGTGTGTGTGTGTGTGTGTGTATGTGTGTGGTGTGTGTGTGTGTGTGTGTGTGTGTGTGTGTGTGTGTGTGTGTGCGTGCGTGTGCGTGTGCGTGCGCGTGTGCGTGTGCGTGTGCGTGTGTGTGGTGTCTGTATGTATGTATGTATGTATGTATGTATGTATGTATGTATGTATGTATGTATGTATGTATGTATGTATGTATGTATGTATGTATGTATGTATGTATGTATGTATGTATGTATGTATGTATGTATGCATGTATGTATGCATGCATGTATGTATGAATGTATGTATGTATGAATGTATGTATGAATGTATGTATACATGCATATGTTTATTTGCTCATTGTTTCTTTGTGCTTTTCAGTTGTTGTTTTTGCTTTTGTTACGATGACATTGTAACGGGC
>CM065685.1:961586-964086 GCA_017654935.2 Phymorhynchus buccinoides | reverse complement strand
AGCCTAAGGATCCAATCGTATTCATACATCGTTAACACCGACATTAATAGCTTAAAGTTTAAGAAATAACCTGTACTAACAAGCGTCAGCAAAGCAAACCAAAAGATCCAAATCCCATTCACACACAATTCACACAATGTTTTCAGTTAAATTATCAAATATCCTGTGTTTACGAAATGGTCAAAACCAACAGAAGGATCCAAAACTCATTTATGCAACATTCACTTCAACATTAATAATTTAAATATTATGAAATAGCATGCAAGAATCAGCAAAGCCAACCAAAAGATCCAAGTCTCATTTACACATCATTCGTATCAACATTATCAGTTTAAATATCAAATAGCCCGTGCTAACAAACATAATCAAAGCCAATCGAAACATCAAAATCATATCAACATTATCAGTTTATAAAATAGCCCATACTAACAAGGATACTCAAATCCTTCAGAAAGATCCCAATTTCATCAATACCTCATTCCCACCAACATTATCAGTTTAAACATCAAATACCTGTGCTAGTAAACACCATCAGAGCCACTGAAATATCCAAATTGCCTTCACATATCATTCACATCAACATTCGTAGTTAAACATCAAATCACCTGTGCTAGCAACCATTAAGCCAGCTAAAAGAACCAATCTACTGTGCTAGCAACCATTAAGCCAGCTAAAAGAACCAATCTACTGTGCTAGCAACCATTAAGCCAGCTAAAAGAACCAATCTACTGTGCTAGCAACCATTAAGCCAGCTAAAAGAACCAATCTACTGTGCTAGCAACCATTAAGCCAGCTGAAAGAACCAATCTACTGTGCTAGCAACCATTAAGCCAGCTAAAAGAACCAATCTACTGTGCTAGCAACCATTAAGCCAGCTAAAAGAACCAATCTACTGTGCTAGCAACCATTAAGCCAGCTAAAAGAACCAATCTCATTCTTACATTTCTCATATCAACATAAATGGTACTATTATGCAATAACCCACATTAACAAACATCACCAGTTTCTTGTGAAAAATACACTCTTTCGTCTGTTCATAGCATGGAAAATGTATCTAGAAACACAGTACATTTGCTGAATATTTGTTACCTTAAGAAGCACATTGAACTGCGTACAAACTGATTCAATTAAGAATCGTTGCCGAAGGTCTGAATACAATGGACACACAAACAGAAAATGATGTTCGTTTTCAACCAATGATATACAGTATGGACAATTTCTACTTTGATCTGACTCACTGTAACGGTGTGTATTCCCATTTAACGGGAGGGCATTGAATCTTAATTGAGAAATAGCTACTCTAAAACAATATGTATCCATATCACATATATATCTTTCTTTTTCAAAAACGATCTTAAATTATCTGTGATGATCATACCTGTCACGGTCTCTAAGTGTGCCAGTCCATTCCTGAATAAACCAATCAACAAGTCTTTGTTTTAACAAACTCAAAAAGCTTTTAACGTCCCCAACACCCTGCTGTAACCAAATGAAACCAAAACCTGTCTGACATAACATTTCTCTGACTTTGGACACCCAGCAATCATTTCCTAATCTGTCCATTTCAAGGAGCATATGGTAAGCTTCATAACGTAGTCTTTCATTTTCCATTTGCAACAATTTAAACCAATATCGTATTACGGAAATAACCGATTAACATAAAGAGGATACCTGCCTAGATCTCCATAGATCATTTTATTAGGAGTTTTCACAGACACACCAAGAAACCTTTTGCAGGCTAACATATGAATCTTTTCTATGTTATCAAGTTTGTTTAGGCCCCAGATTTCGGAAGAATAAAGCAAAATGGGCTGAATTTTAGAATAAAAAAACTTTCAAATAAACATCTGCTGACATTTCTTTATATTTGTGGAAGGCCTTGTTTAGTTGAATAGTTGCTTTTTTCCCCTTAGTTGCTAGATGTTGAGTGCCTCGTTTCATACTAAGCATAGTAGTAAAATTAAATCCCAAATAGCAATAATTATTTACAACTTCCAATTTGTTGCCTTCCAAGAACCACTGTTCATTCTTTCCTAAATATCCACCCTTTCTAAAAACCATGACTTTTGTTTTATCAATATTCACACCTAATTTCATTTGCTTGCAACACTTTTGTAAAACACTTAACTGATTCTGTAACCCACTAGTAGTTGTTGATAATAAAGCCACATCATCTGCAAAAAGCAAAATGAACAGTTCCATAATACCAGGAAGCATTTGAATACCATGTTTCCCCTGCACATTCATGTGATGAGCCAACTGATCTATAAACATAGAAAATAGCGTAGGGCTCGAAACACACCCTTGACGTACACCTACAGGGCAGTCGAAAAAATCAGTAATTTCATAGTTTGCACGAACACATGACATCAAAGAATTGTACATAGATTTGAGTGAGGACAAAAATTTACCTTTCACTACCTGAGTTTTTAGGCATTCGAGAAGTTTACCATGTCTGACTGAGTCGAATGCCTTCTTGAAATCCACGAAGGCAACGTAC
>CM065685.1:911586-951586 GCA_017654935.2 Phymorhynchus buccinoides | reverse complement strand
ATCATATAAACTCAGATCACATTCACTCTCAGTTTGATACCCTATTACAAATTGGCTTATTTAGTGCCCGCTGGTCATTATGTATAGGACGATAATGACTTTGGTTTGATGAAAATATGCGCGCTGAGCGTATAGTTTGTACTAGTATTTTATCTTTTCATACTTTGAGATTGTGTGAGAATTAATGTGATTATTTGTACTTATATTTTTCGTTTGCATTTTCCTTTATTTCATTACACCCCTCATGTCATGATGGCTCTGTAGCTATTGACATTAAATCATCAATTTGTCAATTTATCTCTCTCTCTCTCTCTCTCTCTCTCTCTCTCTCTCTCTCTCTCTCTCTCTCTCTCTCTCTCTCTCTCTCTCTCTCTCTCTCTCTCTCTCTCTCTCTCTCTCTCTCTCTCTCTCTCTCTCCCTCCTCCCTCTCTCCCTCCCTCTCTCCCTCAACATTTTCACTTTTTACATGATATGGTTGTCGTTTATTATATTCTTTCATTGGATGTTGTTGTTTGTAATTGTTGTTTATTTCGATATTTTCGTTTACCACAGGGCTGGGTGTAAAAAAGTATGTATACTTATCTCATTACCCTGTATAAATAAATTTCCGTTCGTTCGTTCGTTCTCTCTCTCTCTCTCCCCATAAGTGACTGGTGCAGCAGGGCAGTCCTGCATGAATCAACCCTCTCTGTTCATTGTTCCAGTTCGTTGTGGCTCTCAACGGGTTTGGGCAACTACTCCAACTACTTTGCATGCATATAATTATGTCTGTCTGTCCGTGTGTCTGTTTGTACGTCTGTTGCTCTGCACAATGCAGATACATTAGAAAAATAATAATAAAAATAGGTTTTCAACTTTGTATGAACACTTTAGCGAAGTAAAGAAGTTATATTTATTACAAAATTAGCATAAGCTATATTACTGATTGCCTGTATATTCAAATATTATATACTTAATATATCAAAATATTATAAGCCAAAAAGCGAGTCCATCTCAAGGGTAACAGGCCGGTTCAACGACTTATTAACCCTTTCACCGCCAAAGTCGCATTTTAGCACCACAGTGATTTAACACATATGTCACTAAAAGGCATCAAATTGGGGTCTAGTATCCAAAGACCCTATTGTCGTAGTTTTGAGAAGTAAGGATAGACCTTATTTTATATATGTCACAGAAGAATCCCCAATACTGTAGATTGATTTTGTTCTCTACCCAGGTAAACTAAATGGATAATTGTGGCTGAAATATGGCTGGCGGTGAAAGGGTTAATACAATTTAAAAAAAAGAACGAAATCAGAGCCAAAAAACCCACCAACATGTTTCGAGGTCACAAAACAATAGTGGATTGCCTGCAGCTTGACACCGTTATTCAATCTCTGATTTAAAATTATGACAATTTGTCAAACGTGCTGCACCTGCGGCTGTTGTAAATCATACGTTTTGTCATCTGATCTTTTTGAAAATGAGAAATAGAAAAGCTTATATGTAAATGTTGAAATTTGAACTGAAGCACAATTTCTGAACCAGGGTAGCATTTCGAACTGATATCGTTATTATGTCGGGGGTATGTCCAGCATCACACTTACAGCATCACGCATTAGTATATAGAACACTGTTCTCCCATGTCTATGCCTCGTGCACATTTTAATAATATCAACTGAAATGGTATAGTAAATGAAAAGGAGGAGGAATGGAATGGAATGCAAGGATGGGGTTAGGGCAGGACGACAGAAGAAAGGGAGGAGGAATGGAATGGAATGCAGGGATGGGGTTAGGGCAGGACGACAGAAGAAAGGGAGGAGGAATGGAATGGAATGCAGGGATGGGGTTAGGGCAGGACGACAGAAGAAAGGGAGGAGGGATGGAATGGAATGCAGGGATGGGGTTAGGGCAGGACGACAGAAGAAAGGGAGGAGGGATGGAATGGAATGCAGGGATGGGGTTAGGGCAGGACGACAGAAGAAAGGGAGGAGGGATGGAATGGAATGCAGGGATGGGGTTAGGGCAGGACGACAGAAGAAAGGGAGGAGGGATGGAATGGAATGCAGGGATGGGGTTAGGGCAGGACGACAGAAGAAAGGGAGGAGGGATGGAATGGAATGCAGGGATGGGGTTAGGGCAGGACGACAGAAGAAAGGGAGGAGGGATGGAATGGAATGCAGGGATGGGGTTAGGGCAGGACGACAGAAGAAAGGGAGGAGGGATGGAATGGAATGCAGGGATGGGGTTAGGGCAGGACGACAGAAGAAAGGGAGGAGGGATGGAATGGAATGCAGGGATGGGGTTAGGGCAGGACGACAGAAGAAAGGGAGGAGGGATGGAATGGAATGCAGGGATGGGGTTAGGGCAGGACGACAGAAGAAAGGGAGGAGGGATGGAATGGAATGCAGGGATGGGGTTAGGGCAGGACGACAGAAGAAAGGGAGGAGGGATGGAATGGAATGCAGGGATGGGGTTAGGGCAGGACGACAGAAGAAAGGGAGGAGGGATGGAATGGAATGCAGGGATGGGGTTAGGGCAGGACGACAGAAGAAAGGGAGGAGGGATGGAATGGAATGCAGGGATGGGGTTAGGGCAGGACGACAGAAGAAAGGGAGGAGGGATGGAATGGAATGCAGGGATGGGGTTAGGGCAGGACGACAGAAGAAAGGGAGGAGGGATGGAATGGAATGCAGGGATGGGGTTAGGGCAGGACGACAGAAGAAAGGGAGGAGGGATGGAATGGAATGCAGGGATGGGGTTAGGGCAGGACGACAGAAGAAAGGGAGGAGGGATGGAATGGAATGCAGGGATGGGGTTAGGGCAGGACGACAGAAGAAAGGGAGGAGGGATGGAATGGAATGCAGGGATGGGGTTAGGGCAGGACGACAGAAGAAAGGGAGGAGGAATGGAATGGAATGCAGGGATGAGGGATGGAATGGAATGCAGGGATGGGGTTAGGGCAGGACGACAGAAGAAAGGGAGGAGGAATGGAATGGAATGCAGGGATGGGGTTAGGGCAGGACGACAGAAGAAAGGGAGGAGGGATGGAATGGAATGCAGGGATGGGGTTAGGGCAGGACGACAGAAGAAAGGGAGGAGGGATGGAATGGAATGCAGGGATGGGGTTAGGGCAGGACGACAGAAGAAAGGGAGGAGGGATGGAATGGAATGCAGGGATGGGGTTAGGGCAGGACGACAGAAGAAAGGGAGGAGGGATGGAATGGAATGCAGGGATGGGGTTAGGGCAGGACGACAGAAGAAAGGGAGGAGGGATGGAATGGAATGCAGGGATGGGGTTAGGGCAGGACGACAGAAGAAAGGGAGGAGGGATGGAATGGAATGCAGGGATGGGGTTAGGGCAGGACGACAGAAGAAAGGGAGGAGGGATGGAATGGAATGCAGGGATGGGGTTAGGGCAGGACGACAGAAGAAAGGGAGGAGGGATGGAATGGAATGCAGGGATGGGGTTAGGGCAGGACGACAGAAGAAAGGGAGGAGGGATGGAATGGAATGCAGGGATGGGGTTAGGGCAGGACGACAGAAGAAAGGGAGGAGGGATGGAATGGAATGCAGGGATGGGGTTAGGGCAGGACGACAGAAGAAAGGGAGGAGGGATGGAATGGAATGCAGGGATGGGGTTAGGGCAGGACGACAGAAGAAAGGGAGGAGGAATGGAATGGAATGCAGGGATGGGGTTAGGGCAGGACGACAGAAGAAAGGGAGGAGGGATGGAATGGAATGCAGGGATGGGGTTAGGGCAGGACGACAGAAGAAAGGGAGGAGGGATGGAATGGAATGCAGGGATGGGGTTAGGGCAGGACGACAGAAGAAAGGGAGGAGGGATGGAATGGAATGCATGGATGGGGTTAGGGCAGGACGACAGAAGAAAGGGAGGAGGAATGGAATGGAATGCAGGGATGGGGTTAGGGCAGGACGACAGAAGAAAGGGAGGAGGGATGGAATGGAATGCAGGGATGGGGTTAGGGCAGGACGACCATGGAGGAGGGACGCAATGGAATGCAGGGATGGGGTTAGGGCAGGACGACAGAAGAAAGGGAGGAATGGAATGGAATGCAGGGATGGGGTTAGGGCAGGACGACAGAAGAAAGGGAGGAGGGATGGAATGGAATGCAGGGATGGGGTTAGGGCAGGACGACAGAAGAAAGGGAGGACCCATGGAATGGAATGCAGGGATGGGGTTAGGGCAGGACGACAGAAGAAAGGGAGGAGGGATGGAATGGAATGCAGGGATGGGGTTAGGGCAGGACGACAGAAGAAAGGGAGGAGGGATGGAATGGAATGCAGGGATGGGGTTAGGGCAGGACGACAGAAGAAAGGGAGGAGGGATGGAATGGAATGCAGGGATGGGGTTAGGGCAGGACGACAGAAGAAAGGGAGGAGGGATGTAATGGAATGCAGGGATGGGGTTAGGGCAGGACGACAGAAGAAAGGGAGGAGGGATGGAATGGAATGCAGGGATGCAGGACGACAGAAGAAAGGGAGGAGGGATGTAATGGAATGCAGGGATGGGGTTAGGGCAGGACGACAGAAGAAAGGGAGGAGGGATGGAATGGAATGCAGGGATGGGGTTAGGGCAGGACGACAGAAGAAAGGGAGGAGGGATGGAATGGAATGCAGGGATGGGGTTAGGGCAGGACGACAGAAGAAAGGGAGGAATGGAATGGAATGCAGGGATGGGGTTAGGGCAGGACGACAGAAGAAAGGGAGGAGGATGGAATGGAATGCAGGGATGGGGTTAGGGCAGGACGACAGAAGAAAGGGAGGAGGGATGGAATGGAATGCAGGGATGGGGTTAGGGCAGGACGACAGAAGAAAGGGAGGAGGGATGGAATGGAATGCAGGGATGGGGTTAGGGCAGGACGACAGAAGAAAGGGAGGAGGGATGGAATGGAATGCAGGGATGGGGTTAGGGCAGGACGACAGAAGAAAGGGAGGAGGGATGGAATGGAATGCAGTGGATGGGGTTAGGGCAGGACGACAGAAGAAAGGGAGGAGGGATGGAATGGAATGCAGGGATGGGGTTAGGGCAGGACGACAGAAGAAAGGGAGGAGGGATGGAATGGAATGCAGGGATGGGGTTAGGGCAGGACGTCAATGCAGGGATGGGGTTAGGGCAGGATGAGGAGGGATGGAATGGAATGCAGGGATGGGGTTAGGGCAGGACGACAGAAGAAAGGGAGGAGGGATGGAATGGAATGCAGGGATGGGGTTAGGGCAGGACGACAGAAGAAAGGGAGGAGGGATGGAATGGAATGCAGGGATGGGGTTAGGGCAGGACGACAGAAGAAAGGGAGGAGGGATGGAATGGAATGCAGGGATGGGGTTAGGGCAGGACCTGTGGTGGCAGGACGACAGAAGAAAGGGAGGATGGAATGGAATGCAGGGATGGGGTTAGGGCAGGACGGCAGAAGAAAGGGAGGAGGGATGGAATGGAATGCAGGGATGGGGTTAGGGCAGGACGACAGAAGAAAGGGAGGAGGGATGTCATGGAATGCAGGGATGGGGTTAGGGCAGGACCTGTGGTGGGATCGGTGCAATGACAGAAGAAAGGGAGGAGGGATGGAATGGAATGCAGGGATGGGGTTAGGGCATCGGAAGAAATGCAGGGATGGGGTTAGGGCAGGACGACAGAAGAAAGGGAGGAGGGATGGAATGGGATGGGGTTAGGGCAGGACGACAGAAGAAAGGGAGGAGGGATGGAATGGAATGCAGGGATGGGGTTAGGGCAGGCAGAAGAAAGGGAGGAGGGATGGAATGGAATGCAGGGATGGGGTTAGGGCAGGACGACAGAAGAAAGGGAGGAGGAATGGAATGGAATGCAGGGATGGGGTTAGGGCAGGACGACAGAAGAAAGGGAGGAGGAATGGAATGGAATGCAGGGATGGGGTTAGGGCAGGACGACAGAAGAAAGGGAGGAGGGATGGAATGGAATGCATGGATGGGGTTAGGGCAGGACGACAGAAGAAAGGGAGGAGGAATGGAATGGAATGCAGGGATGGGGTTAGGGCAGGACGACAGAAGAAAGGGACGTTCAGCTGTTAATGAACCCATGCACCGGGACGCAATTTCTCTTTTTAGAGATATTAAAGATGTTTTGATTGACTGATTGATTGATGTGCTACCACGAACCCATTAATATATGGGATCGGTCAATGATGCCCCCCTGTGGTGGGATCGGTCAATGATGCCCCCCTGTGTTGGGATCGGTCAATGATGCCCCCCTGTGGTGGGATCGGTCAATGATGCCCCCTGTGGTGGGATCGGTCAATGATGCCCCCCTGTGGTGGGATCGGTCAATGATGCCCCCCTGTGGTGCTGCCTTGCCATTATCTCGTCATTTATGTGCCTGGATAGCTCAGTTGAAATCGACATTGGAATTTCCATTCGCGAATATAATGCAACACATTATTTGTAGGGTCTTTTTAAATCAGATACTCTGTGAGCTCAATTTATCATAACTTAACCAAAAAGAGTTTACTTTGGGTGGTTAAAAGGTCATTGGAGGTTTTCGTTTTGAGATTTTGGCAGAATGTCAGGTATATTTCGGTAAAAAGACAGTTTTAAGCTCATAAACTACATGCAATATAGCGCTTTGTGGTTTTTATCTTCTTTATGTTTGCTTAGTTTTTGTTTGGGGGAAAATGTTTGAATAAAACAACTTAACACAAGCAGAATTAATTTTCCCTGAACATAGCATTCTGATTAAGAACAATACCTACACTCTCGCTACCACGATGGGAGCGACATATTTACCTCTCAAAATTAACTTTGTCGATGAAATAAACCAACATAATTGTCAGATAATTATGATGATTGTGTTACAAACACCAAAATATGTCAATAGTTTCATCAAGAAAAAAAGGTAGCATATGGGTTAAAGCCACGAACATTGATCAGTGAGTATCGAGTGAAGTGATTGGTTCAAGAGGCGTTGCAGCCCAATGAATCAGCCATGATAGTGGCGGTGATTGGCTTCCTCCTTTGGCCCCAGTTTGACAAAGTTCTTGACACAGAAAACCTGGTTTACTCCACTACACTCACTACACTCTGTGTGTCTCATGTATGGCTGACTCCGTCACTCTCTGTCTCTCTGTCTTTCTGTTGTAGCCCATAACCTCTATCTCCCCATGTCCCTGTCTGTCTCTCTGTCTTTCTATACCTCCTAACCTCTATCTCTCCATGTCCCTGTCTGTCTCTCTGTCTTTATATACCCCATAACCTCTATCTCTCCATGTCCCTGTCTGTCTCTCTGTCTTTCTATACCTCCTAACCTCTATCTCTCCATGTCCCTGTCTGTCTCTCTGTCTTTCTATACCCCATAACCTCTATCTCTCCATGTCCCTGTCTGTCTCTCTGTCTTTCTATACCCCATAACCTCTATCTCTCCATGTCCCTGTCTGTCTCTCTGTCTTTCTATACCCCATAACCTCTATCTCTCCATGTCCCTGTCTGTCTCTCTGTCTTTCTATACCCCATAACCTCTATCTCTCCATGTCCCTGTCTGTCTCTCTGTCTTTCTATACACCATAACCTCTATCTCTCCATGTCCCTGTCTGTCTCTCTGTCTTTCTATACCCCATAACCTCTATCTCTCCATGTCCCTGTCTGTCTCTCTGTCTTTCTATACCCCATAACCTCTATCTCTCCATGTCCCTGTCTGTCTCTCTGTCTTTCTATACCTCATAACCTCTATCTCTCCATGTCCCTGTCTGTCTCTCTGTCTTTCTATACCCCATAACCTCTATCTCTCCATGTCCCTGTCTGTCTCTCTGTCTTTCTATACACCATAACCTCTATCTCTCCATGTCCCTGTCTGTCTCTCTGTCTTTCTATACACCATAACCTCTATCTCTCCATGTCCCTGTCTGTCTCTCTGTCTTTCTATACCCCATAACCTCTATCTCTCCATGTCCCTGTCTGTCTCTCTGTCTTTCTATACCCCATAACCTCTATCTCTCCATGTCCCTGTCTGTCTCTCTGTCTTTCTATACCCCATAACCTCTATCTCTCCATGTCCCTGTCTGTCTCTCTGTCTTTCTATACCCCATAACCTCTATCTCTCCATGTCCCTGTCTGTCTCTCTGTCTTTCTATACCTCATAACCTCTATCTCTCCATGTCCCTGTCTGTCTCTCTGTCTTTCTATACCCCATAACCTCTATCTCTCCATGTCCCTGTCTGTCTCTCTGTCTTTCTATACCCCATATACCTCCATAACCTCTATCTCTCCATGTCCCTGTCTGTCTCTCTGTCTTTCTATACCTCCATAACCTCTATCTCTCCATGTCCCTGTCTGTCTCTCTGTCTTTCTATACCCCATAACCTCTATCTCTCCATGTCCCTGTCTGTCTCTCTGTCTTTCTATACCTCCATAACCTCTATCTCTCCATGTCCCTGTCTGTCTCTCTGTCTTTCTATACCCCATAACCTCTATCTCTCCATGTCCCTGTCTGTCTCTCTGTCTTTCTATACCCCATAACCTCTATCTCTCCATGTCCCTGTCTGTCTCTCTGTCTTTCTATACCTCCTAACCTCTATCTCTCCATGTCCCTGTCTGTCTCTCTGTCTTTCTATACCCCATAACCTCTATCTCTCCATGTCCCTGTCTGTCTCTCTGTCTTTCTATACCCCATAACCTCTATCTCTCCATGTCCCTGTCTGTCTCTCTGTCTTTCTATACCCCATAACCTCTATCTCTCCATGTCCCTGTCTGTCTCTCTGTCTTTCTATACCTCATAACCTCTATCTCTCCATGTCCCTGTCTGTCTCTCTGTCTTTCTATACCCCATAACCTCTATCTCTCCATGTCCCTGTCTGTCTCTCTGTCTTTCTATACCCCATAACCTCTATCTCCCCATGTCCCTGTCTGTCTCTCTGTCTTTCTATACCCCATAACCTCTATCTCTCCATGTCCCTGTCTGTCTCTCTGTCTTTCTATACCTCATAACCTCTATCTCTCCATGTCCCTGTCTGTCTCTCTGTCTTTCTATACCTCATAACCTCTATCTCTCCATGTCCCTGTCTGTCTCTCTGTCTTTCTATACCCCATAACCTCTATCTCTCCATGTCCCTGTCTGTCTCTCTGTCTTTCTATACCTCCATAACCTCTATCTCTCCATGTCCCTGTCTGTCTCTCTGTCTTTCTATACCCCATAACCTCTATCTCTCCATGTCCCTGTCTGTCTCTCTGTCTTTCTATACCCCATAACCTCTATCTCTCCATGTCCCTGTCTGTCTCTCTGTCTTTCTATACCCCATAACCTCTATCTCTCCATGTCCCTGTCTGTCTCTCTGTCTTTCTATACCCCATAACCTCTATCTCTCCATGTCCCTGTCTGTCTCTCTGTCTTTCTATACCCCATAACCTCTATCTCTCCATGTCCCTGTCTGTCTCTCTGTCTTTCTATACCCCATAACCTCTATCTCTCCATGTCCCTGTCTGTCTCTCTGTCTTTCTATACCCCATAACCTCTATCTCTCCATGTCCCTGTCTGTCTCTCTGTCTTTCTATACCTCATAACCTCTATCTCTCCATGTCCCTGTCTGTCTCTCTGTCTTTCTATACCCCATAACCTCTATCTCTCCATGTCCCTGTCTGTCTCTCTGTCTTTCTATACCCCATAACCTCTATCTCTCCATGTCCCTGTCTGTCTCTCTGTCTTTCTATACCCCATAACCTCTATCTCTCCATGTCCCTGTCTGTCTCTCTGTCTTTCTATGCACCCATAACCTCTATCTCTCCATGTCCCTGTCTGTCTCTCTGTCTTTCTATACCCCATAACCTCTATCTCCCCATGTCCCTGTCTTTCTCTCTGTCTTTCTGTACCTCTACCCATAACCTCTATCTCCCCATGTCCCTGTCTTTCTCTCTGTCTTTCTATACCCCATAACCTCTATCTCCCCATGTCCCTGTCTTTCTCTCTGTCTTTCTATACCCCATAACCTCTATCTCCCCATGTCCCTGTCTTTCTCTCTGTCTTTCTGTCTTTCTATACCCCATAACCTCTATCTCCCCATGTCCCTGTCTTTCTCTCTGTCTTTCTGTAACCCATAACCTCTATCTCCCCATGTCCCTGTCTTTCTCTCTGTCTTTCTATACCCCATAACCTCTATCTCCCCATGTCCCTGTCTTTCTCTCTGTCTTTCTATACCCCATAACCTCTATCTCCCCATGTCCCTGTCTTTCTCTCTGTCTTTCTGTAACCCATAACCTCTATCTCCCCATGTCCCTGTCTTTCTCTCTGTCTTTCTGTAACCCATAACCTCTATCTCCCCATGTCCCTATCTTTCTCTCTGTCTTTCTATACCCCATAACCTCTATCTCCCCATGTCCCTGTCTTTCTCTCTGTCTTTCTGTAACCCATAACCTCTATCTCCCCATGTCCCTGTCTTTCTCTCTCATTATTCCTCTCTCCTTTCTGTTTGTCTTTTACTCTGAGTGACTGCCTGTGTGCCTCTGTCTGTCTCTGTCTGTCATTCACTCCACTGCCTCTTTCTCTTCTCTCTCTTGCTCTGTGTGCCTCTGTCTCTGTATGTTTGTCATTCACTCCACTGCCTCTTTCTCTTCTCTCTCTTGCTCTGTGTGCCTCTGTCTGTCTCTGTCTGTCATTCATTCCACTCCATCTTTCTTGTCTCTCTCTTGCTCTGTGTGCCTCTGTCTCTGTATGTTTGTCATTCACTCCACTCCCTCTTTCTCTTCTCTCTCTTGTTCTGTGTGCCTCTGTCTGTCATTCACTCCACTCCCTCTTTCTCTTCTCTCTCTTGCTCTGTGTGCCTCTTTCTCTGTATGTTTGTCATTCACTCCACTCCCTCTTTCTCTTCTCTCTCTTGTTCTGTGTGCCTCTGTCTGTCTCTGTCTGTCATTCACTCCACTCCCTCTTTCTCTTCTCTCTCTTGCTCTGTGTGCCTCTGTCTCTGTATGTTTGTCATTCACTCCACTCCCTCTTTCTCTTCTCTCTCTTGCTCTGTGTGCCTCTGTCTGTCTCTGTCTGTCATTCACTCCACTGCCTCTTTCTCTTCTCTCTCTTGCTCTGTGTGCCTCTGTCTCTGTATGTTTGTCATTCACTCCACTCCCTCTTTCTCTTCTCTCTCTTGCTCTGTGTGCCTCTGTCTCTCTCTCTCTGTCATTCACTCCACTCCCTCTTTCTCTTCTCTCTCTTGCTCTGTGTGCCTCTGTCTGTCTCTGTCTGTGATTCATTCCACTCCCTCTTTCTCTTCTCTCTCTTGCTCTGTGTGCCTCTGTCTCTCTCTCTCTCTGTCATTCACTCCACTCCCTCTTTCTCTTCTCTCTCTTGCTCTGTGTGCCTCTGTCTGTCTCTGTCTGTCATTCATTCCACTCCATCTTTCTTGTCTCTCTCTTGCTCTGTGTGCCTCTGTCTCTGTCTGTCTGTCATTCACTCCACTCCCTCTTTCTCTTCTCTCTCTTGCTCTGTGTGCCTCTGTCTCTCTCTGTCTGTCATTCACTCCACTCCCTCTTTCTTATCTCTCTCTTGCTCTGTGTGCCTCTGTCTGTCTCTGTCTGCCATTCACTCCACTCCCTCTTTCTTGTCTCTCTCTTGCTCTGTGTGCCTCTGTCTGTCTCTGTCTGCCATTCACTCCACTCCCTCTTTCTCTTATCTCTCTTGCTCTGTGTGCCTCTGTCTCTCTCTGTCTGCCATTCACTCCACTCCCTCTTTCTCTTATATCTCTTGCTCTGTGTGCCTCTCTGTGTCTCTATATGTCTGTCATTCACTTCGCTCCCTCTTTCTCTTTCTCTATATCTCCCTGTCTCTCTGCTTCGCTTTTTCTCTGTATGTCCGACCGTCTCTCTCTCTCTCTCTCTCTCTCTCTCTCTCTCTCTCTCTCTCTCTCTCTCTCTCTCTCTCTCTCTCTCTCTCTCTCTCTCTCTCTCTCTCTCTCTCTCTCTCTCTCTCTCTCTCTCTCTCTCTCTCTCTCTCTCTCTCTCTCTCTCTCTCTCTCTCTCTCTCAGTCACTGCACACTGTTTAATGCAGCATGATACAATGGATTCTCATCGTCATCATCAGGGGACGTAACTGGGCTCCTTAGGGTCTAAATACACGTTGTTAGCGTTCACTCTCTCCCCATGGCAACACAGTGGCACTAGCTGTGGCATGACCTGCCTGTCACTAAGTTGCCATGGGGAAAGATCGAACACTAACAATTCGTATTTCGACATTTAAAACACAAAACAGTTCGTTTCTTGCACTGCATAGAACACTGCGCGCGCGCACACATACGCACACACACACGCACGCATGCACGCACGCATGCACACACACACGAGCGCACGCACACAAACAAACACACACACACACACACACACACACACACACACACACACACACACACACACACACACACACACACACACACACACACACACACACACACACACACACACACACACACACACACACACACACACACACACACACACACACACACACACACACACACACACACACACACACACACACACACACACACACACACGGGTGCACATACACACACTCGGGCGCGCGCGCGCACGCATACACACACGCAATTACAAAAAAACATGCCATGTATATTCTATCAACAGCAAAAGGTCAAAGGCATTTCAGGGGTTTTAAAACTCGTGTTCCTGCCTGCACGAGGACCGTATTTCATGAGTGGCCTGGTTTGACTGCTGTTTGAAGACCTCTGCTCTGCTGTTCTTGCCAACCGAATGAAATGCCCTGTTTATTGCCGGTACAGTTTCCTCCATTTGGAGTTCTGAGGTCAGTCAGAAGGAGCGGGAACAATCTATAACCCTTATGCTGAACAGTTAACTCTTTGTTTGCCTTCCTCAGAACCCATATCTTTCTCCTTTATCTGCGTCTCTCTTGAAACTAATGTCTCTCTGTGTATAGTCACTCTGTGTTAGTGTGTTGTTTGTCTTTGAAAACTAAACAGCATATCAATATTGTTTATAATCCAACTTGATATGATATGGATATACGTTATCATTGACGTCTTTCTCTCTCCATGCAATGCAGACTCGTTGCACACAGACATACTCAGCAAGTGATACTACAGCCTTGCGTGTTTTAGAGGCAGACAGACAATCCAGCAGTGGATTGCATCGAGTGTCTCAGAGAATATTTGACAACGTTAGAAAGAACGGGCAGGTTAGCAAGGTGTTAGTTCGGATGTGGCCTTCTGACTGACTGTAGGGGGGGGCACTGATCAGATCTTCTGACTGACTGTACCGGGGGCACTGATCAGATCTTCTCACTGACTGTACCGGGGGCACTGATCAGATCTTCTCACTGACTGTACCGGGGGCACTGATCAGATCTTCTGACTGACTGACTGTACCGGCGGCACTGATCAGATCTTCTGACTGACTGTACTGGGGGCACTGATCAGATCTACTGACTGACTGTACCGGCGGCACTGATCAGATCTTCTCACTGACTGACTGTGCCGGGGACACTGATCAGATCTTCTGACTGACTGTACCGGGAGCACTGATCAGATCTACTGACTGACTGACTGTACCGGGGGCACTGATCAGATCTTCTGACTGACTGACTGTACCGGGGGCACTGGTCAGATCTTCTGACTGTACTGGGGACACTGATCAGATCTTCTGACTGACTGACTGTACCGGGGGCACTGGTCAGATCTTCTGACTGTACCGGGGACACTGATCAGATCTTCTCACTGACTGTACCGGGGGCACTGATCAGATCTTCTGACTGACTGTACCGGGGACACTGATCAGATCTTCTGACTGACTGACTGTACCGGGGGCACTGATCAGATCTTCTCACTGACTGTACCGGGGGCACTGATCAGATCTTCTGACTGACTGTACCGGGGACACTGATCAGATCTTCTGACTGACTGTACCGGGTGCACTGATCAGATCTTCTGACTGACTGACTGTACCGGGGGCACTGATCAGATCTTCTGACTGACTGTACCGGGGGCACTGATCAGATCTTCTGACTGACTGTACCGGGTGCACTGATCAGATCTTCTGACTGACTGACTGTACCGGGGACACTGATCAGATCTTCTGACTGACTGTACCGGGTGCACTGATCATATCTTCTGACTGACTGTACCGGGTGCACTGATCAGATCTTCTGACTGACTGACTGTACCGGGGACACTGGTCAGATCTTCTGACTGACTGTACCGGGTGCACTGATCAGATCTACTGACTGACTGACTGTACCGGGGGCACTGGTCAGATCTTCTGACTGTACCGGGGACACTGATCAGATCTTCTCACTGACTGTACCGGGGGCACTGATCAGATCTTCTCACTGACTGTACCGGGGGCACTGATCAGATCTTCTCACTGACTGTACCGGGGGCACTGACGTTCCGTGTGATCAGATCTTCTCACTGACTGTACCGGTGGCACTGACGTTCCGTGTGATCATATCTTCTGCGTTGTGATCCTGTGTAGAACGACTACGTGCTTCAGTGTTTCACTTCCATTGATTGAAGAGGTTCGTTTTCTACAATCGTTTCCTCGCTCGCCCTGCCGTTCACTGACTGGTCAATGTAAAGGCCACGATGATGCAATCCTAAACTGTCGTCATTTAACCGACTCTGGTGTATACCCGTTGCCCTATGTGCTTACATATTGAGCTATATGCTATGACGTCACTGGCCACGTTTGACCGACTCAGACACTAAGCATTGTGCAGCAGGTGGACCTCAGACTGAAGCTGATTTGGGGCGGGTCAGTGTCCAGCTGTAGTCAAAGCACTCAATTATGAGATGCGCAAATTATGCGTTTTCCATTTACAAGTAGTCCTACCTGCCCGTTTGTGCATTCGCGCTGGTCTATTTTGGTAAACGTGCGCGCATCAATATGATTGTGTATGTGCGCACATATATGCATGTGTGTCCGTTTGTATGTGCGTGAGTGGGGATGTGTATGCTTGTGTGTGTGTGTGTGTGTGTGTGTGTGTGTGTGTGTGTGTGTGTGTGTGTGTGTGTGTGTGTGTGTGTGTGTGTGTGTGTGTGTGTGTGTGTGTGTGTGTGTGTGTGTGTGTGTGTGTGTCTGTGTGTGTTTGTGTGTGTTTGTGTGTGTCTGTGTATGAGTGCATTTCCGCGTGCGCATGAGGAGACGATACTCTTAACTCTGCCCAATGTTGTCGAACCTGGGAAAGCCAGGATCTGCAAGCTGTTCTCTCGCTGTGGACATTGTCCTTTCACGTCTTTCAAACCCAGTTAGCGTCCTTAGCTACCGCACACACAGAGATCGGTGCACTCCATTTCATCGTCCATTTTTGTGCACAATTCGGTTAGTTCTTCTTTATACAGAGAGGGAAATGAAAACCAAAGATCCCATATTGACGTCACCAGAAGGTAAACAACTGGATTGACACCTCCCCCTCTTCCTCTCTTGTGTTGCCCTTTAGCTTTCGTCCTCTGTTTAACCCTTTCACCGCCAACGTCGCATTTTTTGAACCACAATGATTTAACACCCATGTCACTAAAAGGCATCAAATCAGGGTCTGTTATCAAAATACCCTATTCTCTTAATTTTGGGAGGTAAGGATAGGCCTTACTTTAAACATGTCACAGAGGAATCCCCAATATTACAGGCAGATTTTTGTTTCTACCCAGGTAAGTTTAATGGAATTTTTTTGCTGGAAAATGCTGGCGGCGAAAGGGTTACTATCCCAAATTGTGTTCTTGCGCACCAAACACCTTCTCTTGTCTTGTGTGTCAAGCTCTTCACAGACAAACTATAGCAAGAATATGAAATGTACCTGTGATTTTGAAATTAATTCAACGTTTTGATAAATATTAAAATGTTCGCACTCATTTGAAGCTGCACAATTTCGGTTTGGTTTCAATATGATATATGTGTATTTTACCAGTTTCGAAATACTGTCAAGTGATGTCCTCCTCAAATGATTTCCCGTGTTGACATCTTAGCATAAAGTTGGCAGATTGACTTTAATGCCAGAGTACAGATTATGAGATAGAAGAACAGGTGCTTTGTAGTGAGTTACAATGAGAATCACCAAGACTGGAAAGTAAGTGAACAATTATAGATCTTCCAAATAATGATGCCATTTGCTTCTCTCTCGGTGTATCTCTCAGGTTCTCTGTATCGTTTTATGTCGTTTTATGTTGTTTATGTTGTTAATCATTCTTTAACCACTCCATATTTTAGCATTCCCCTTTTTCAGTTTTTATTGTTTCTGCTTTTAACTACCCCCACACCACCCCTCCGACTACCACAGCCATTTCTGCCCTTCTTTAATAATTCACCACAATGTAGTGCCCTCTTCCTTTTTACTCAACTGTAACAAACAACTATGTCATTGGAAAACCCATACATGCATGTATTTGTTTTCTAATAAAACATGTCTGCCAAAACACTGTAAGTCACCTTCTACTAATCATGAACAGACTTCACAATGAACAGAAAACGAGGCGTTTGAGCATTCCATCGAATCGCCTTCTAGTCATTGGGGAGTTTACAATACATAGATTATGATGTATAAATCTTTTGCTTCCTGTCTAATCGTTATTTGTATGGATCGCTTCTACCGTAATTTCAATATTGACATTATGCATGGGTCTGTTCTCATCTGTCACCACTCTACACCTGTCTGCTTCTCTCGTGGCCTTCGCCCCCTTCCTTGCCATTCTTAGCTCCTTTCTCATCTTCCTTTTCATCATTTCTTCATCTAATTCACATCAATCAAACTCTCCACAGTTGCCACCATTTCCCCGAACAAAAGCAAGGAAAGAGCACTCTTCCTGTTAAGAACGGAAGCCATCAGGCCGCCATGTTTAGAGGGGGGTAATTACCGCGTCAGACTGGAGTCAATGAAGACGCAGAGTGCACACAGAAGATGGAGATTACAATCAGTGTGGACAATGGGTGACACTATCAACTACGTTGAAAAGCTGCCCTGGAAACTATGATGAAATAATGATACGACGTAGAATAATATTATGTTGCAAATGATAGTTTGGAATGTACACATAAACTCCAATAAGTTTAAATATCAATGGGTGGCCTTTGACGCCCACACCCACACCCACACCCACACCCACACACACCCCATCAAATATTCGCACAGAATATTTTCACTGAAAATGTGTTTTTGTCATTTTCCATCACGCTGGTTCGACGAGTAACACAGCAGTGTCGCCAGGTGGGGGCCTAGTAGGTAGTCTCCTGCGTGTGGCAAATCATTGCAGTGTCGCCAGGTGGGGGCCTAGTAGGTAGTCTCCTGCGTGTGGCAAATCATTGCAGTGTCGCCAGGTGGGGGCCTAGTAGGTAGTCTCCTGCGTATGTCAAATCATTGCAGTGTCGCCAGGTGGGGGCCTAGTAGGTAGTCTCCTGCGTATGTCAAATCATTGCAGTGTCGCCAGTTGGGGGCCTAGTAGGTAGTCTCCTGCGTGTGGCAAATCATTGCAGTGTCGCCAGTTGGGGGCTTAGTAGGTAGTCTCCTGCGTATGGCAAATCATTGCAGTGTCGCCAGTTGGGGGCCTAGTAGGTAGTCTCCTGCGTATGTCAAATCATTGCAGTGTCGCCAGTTGGGGGCCTAGTAGGTAGTCTCCTGCGTATGGCAAATCAGAACAGGCTACACTGGGCTGCACCAAGGTGACTCAGCACCATTGCAGTGTCGCCAGTTGGGGGCTTAGTAAGTAGTCTCCTGCGTATGTCAAATCAGAACAGGTTTCACTGAGCTGTACCAAGGTGACTCAGCACCATTGCAGTGTCGCCAGTTGGGGGCTTAGTAAGTAGTCTCCTGCGTATGGCAAATCATTGCAGTGTCGCCAGTTGGGGGCTTAGTAGGTAGTCTGCTGCGTGTGGCAAATCATTGCAGTGTCGCCAGTTGGGGGCTTAGTAAGTAGTCTCCTGCGTATGGCAAATCAGAACAGGCTACACTGGGCTGCACCAAGGTGACTCAGCACCATTGCAGTGTCGCCAGTTGGGGGCTTAGTAAGTAGTCTCCTGCGTATGTCAAATCAGAACAGGTTTCACTGAGCTGTACCAAGGTGACTCAGCACCATTGCAGTGTCGCCAGTTGGGGGCTTAGTAGGTAGTCTTAAATCAGAACAGGCTTCACTGAGCTGCACCAAGGTGACGCAGCACCATTGCAGTGTTGCCAGTTGGGGACTTAGCAGGTAGTCTCCTGCGTATGTCAAATCATTGCAGTGTCGCCAGTTGGGGGCTTAGTAAGTAGTCTCCTGCGTGTGGCAAATCATTGCAGTGTCGCCAGGTGGGGGCCTAGTAGGTAGTCTCCTGCGTATGGCAAATCATTGCAGTGTCGCCAGTTGGGGGCTTAGTAGGTAGTCTCCTGCGTATGTCAAATCATTGCAGTGTCGCCAGTTGGGGGCTTAGTAAGTAGTCTCCTGCGTATTGGAAATCATTGCAGTGTTGCCAGTTGGGGGCTTAGTAGGTAGTCTCCTGCGTATGTCAAATCATTGCAGTGTCGCCAGTTGGGGGCTTAGTAAGTAGTCTCCTGCGTATGGCAAATCATTGCAGTGTCGCCAGTTGGGGGCTTAGTAGGTAGTCTGCTGCGTGTGGCAAATCATTGCAGTGTCGCCAGTTGGGGGCTTAGTAAGTAGTCTCCTGCGTATGGCAAATCATTGCAGTGTCGCCAGTTGGGGGCTTAGTAGGTAGTCTGCTGCGTGTGGCAAATCATTGCAGTGTCGCCAGTTGGGGGCTTAGTAAGTAGTCTCCTGCGTATGTCAAATCAGAACAGGCTACACTGGGCTGCACCAAGGTGACTCAGCACCATTGCAGTGTCGCCAGTTGGGGGCTTAGTAAGTAGTCTCCTGCGTATGTCAAATCAGAACAGGTTTCACTGAGCTGTACCAAGGTGACTCAGCACCATTGCAGTGTCGCCAGTTGGGGGCTTAGTAGGTAGTCTTAAATCAGAACAGGCTTCACTGAGCTGCACCAAGGTGACGCAGCACCATTGCAGTGTTGCCAGTTGGGGGCTTAGCAGGTAGTCTCAAATCAGAACAGGCTACACTGAACTCCACCAAGGTGACTCAGCACCATTGCAGTGTCAAATCAGAACAGGCTACACTGAACTGCACCAAGGTGACTCAGCACCATTGCAGTGTCTCCTCTGGTGGTCGCCTCCTGACGAACTAACACAAACTCGCTCCCCTTGTAAGCAAAGAAGAGTTAAACAACTAGCCGCCGTGGCGTAGTGGTTAGCGTCGCGGACTACTGGCTCGGAGGTCTCGGGTTCGAATCCCATCAGAGGCGAGGGTTTGTTTCGGTCCTGGGCCGACTCCTACCCAGAGTGAGTGGCTGTGGGCTCAGTGGGAAGACTGAAACCACACAGTCGAGCTTCATCCGCTTAACGGATGCGATTATGAGAGTGTTGCTCTAATTTCAATACCAGCACTGCCGGGATATCATTATGAAAGGAAGCGTAGAATACAGCCCTGCCATGCCTCATTTCCATCAATCATTAAAAACAAATGTCTCAAATTATGTGGCTTTGCATGCCCTGCACTCATGGTGACATCAGTTTCGGTTTCCAATCCAGTCTATGCCTTGATGCGTTCGGGTCAAAGTCATGGGGATCAGTGTGTTCTGGGGAGCTGTCGGTGGACGGTCGTGGTGGCGCCCTCGGAGGAGGACCTCACTCACGCTGGCTCCGCGACTAAGAGAATAGTGTCGTCAGTAGGGGGCTTAGTGGGTGGTGTCTTGAACAGGCTCTACAAAACTCCACCGAAGTGACTCAGCAGCAGTGCAGTGTTTCCTTGGAGGGTTGCCTCCTGTTGGCCAAACAGAGATTAGCTCCCCTTGGACTACTGGTCTCGGATTCTGCGACCGGAACGCGCGGAGGTGTGGCTGCGAGTTGGGACTCGGAATGAGCGGCGTGGGTGCAAGGCCACTGTACGGCCCAGAAGATGGGACAGCAAAAAGAAAAGAAGAGTTAAACAAAACACGAGGGAGACTGAAAGCGGAGCGGGAGAGACAGACGGACAGATTGAGACAAACACGAGAGAGACTGAAAGCGGAGCGGGAGAGACAGACGGACAGATTGAGACAAACACGAGAGAGACTGAAAGCGGAGCGGGAGAGACAGACGGACAGATTGAGACAAACACGAGAGAGACTGAAAGCGGAGCGGGAGAGACAGACGAACAGATTGAGAGAAACACGAGAGAGACTGAAAGCGGAGCGGGAGAGACAGACGAACAGATTGAGACAAACACGAGAGAGACTGAAAGCGGAGCGGGAGAGACAGACGAACAGATTGAGAGAAACACGAGAGAGACTGAAAGCGGAGCGGGAGAGACAGACGAACAGATTGAGAGAAACACGAGAGAGACTGAAAGCGGAGCGGGAGAGACAGACGAACAGATTGAGAGAAACACGAGAGAGACTGAAAGCGGAGCGGGAGAGACAGACGAACAGATTGAGAGAAACACGAGAGAGACTGAAAGCGGAGCGGGAGAGACAGACGAACAGATTGAGAGAAGCACGAGAGAGACTGAAAGCGGAGCGGGAGAGACAGACGAACAGATTGAGAGAAACACGAGAGAGACTGAAAGCGGAGCGGGAGAGACAGACGAACAGATTGAGAGAAACACGAGAGAGACTGAAAGCGGAGCGGGAGAGACAGACGAACAGATTGAGACAAACACGAGAGAGACTGAAAGCGGAGCGGGAGAGACAGACGAACAGATTGAGAGAAACACGAGAGAGACTGAAAGCGGAGCGGGAGAGACAGACGAACAGATTGAGAGAAACACGAGAGAGACTGAAAGCGGAGCGGGAGAGACAGACGAACAGATTGAGAGAAACACGAGAGAGACTGAAAGCGGAGCGGGAGAGACAGACGAACAGATTGAGAGAAACACGAGAGAGACTGAAAGCGGAGCGGGAGAGACAGACGAACAGATTGAGAGAAACACGAGAGAGACTGAAAGCGGAGCGGGAGAGACAGACGAACAGATTGAGAGAAACACGAGAGAGACTGAAAGCGGAGCGGGAGAGACAGACGAACAGATTGAGAGAAACACGAGAGAGACTGAAAGCGGAGCGGGAGAGACAGACGAACAGATTGAGAGAAACACGAGAGAGACTGAAAGCGGAGCGGGAGAGACAGACGAACAGATTGAGACAAACACGAGAGAGACTGAAAGCGGAGCGGGAGAGACAGACGAACAGATTGAGACAAACACGAGAGAGACTGAAAGCGGAGCGGGAGAGACAGACGAACAGATTGAGAGAAACACGAGAGAGACTGAAAGCGGAGCGGGAGAGACAGACGAACAGATTGAGACAAACACGGAAAAGAGGACTTTTTAAAGACAAGGGCGGGAGTGAAGGTACAAATATCGGTTATGTCTTGCACCCCTTTCTCCCATGCAACTTCACTTATATCAATGTGGCGCTACCATAGCCGATGAGGTTTAACCGAGGCGTGGTTACCGCTACACCTATCTATGTTATTAAAAACTCGGGACTTTACTGGTGTTGCACTGCCTCCGAGCATTGCAGCCAGTTTTGTTCCCACCATCTTTGTATTTACAAATGTCCCATATGTGTCTATGACCGAGAGGACGGTAAAACACCATTTCACCATCATCCCTTTCTCCCTTCACCCCACATTCGGACCAAAGGTCACAGAAAGCGTGTGTCCTCTGTGGCTGAAAAGAGAAGTCTAGTTGTATGAACCCTGGGTCAGCACAGCCCTGCACAGGGCACACTGCACGTGCTATCGTCTCCATGTACCGTAAAACAGGCCATGGTCAGCACAGCCCTGCACAGGGCACACTGCACGTGCTATCGTCTCCATGTACCGTAAAACAGGCCATGGTCAGCACAGCCCTGCACAGGGCACACTGCACGTGCTATCGTCTCCATGTACCGTAAAACAGGCCATGGTCAGCACAGCCCTGCACAGGGCACACTGCTCGTGCTATCGTCTCCATGTACCGTAAAACAGGCCATGGTCAGCACAGCCCTGCACAGGGCACACTGCACGTGCTATCGTCTCCATGTACCGTAAAACAGGCCATGGTCAGCACAGCCCTGCACAGGGCACACTGCACGTGCTATCGTCTCCATGTACCGTAAAACAGGCCATGGTCAGCACAGCCCTGCACAGGGCACACTGCACGTGCTATCGTCTCCATGTACCGTAAAACAGGCCATGGTCAGCACAGCCCTGCACAGGGCACACTGCTCGTGCTATCGTCTCCATGTACCGTAAAACAGGCCATGGTCAGCACAGCCCTGCACAGGGCACACTGCACGTGCTATCGTCTCCATGTACCGTAAAACAGGCCATGGTCAGCACAGCCCTGCACAGGGCACACTGCACGTGCTATCGTCTCCATGTACCGTAAAACAGGCCATGGTCAGCACAGCCCTGCACAGGGCACACTGAACGTGCTATCGTCTCCATGTACCGTAAAACAGGCCATGGTCAGCACAGCCCTGCACAGGGCACACTGAACGTGCTATCGTCTCCATGTACCGTAAAACAGGCCATGGTCAGCACAGCCCTGCACAGGGCACACTGAACGTGCTATCGTCTCCATGTACCGTAAAACAGGCCATGGTCAGCACAGCCCTGCACAGGGCACACTGAACGTGCTATCGTCTCCATGTACCGTAAAACAGGCCATGGTCAGCACAGCCCTGCACAGGGCACACTGAACGTGCTATCGTCTCCATGTACCGTAAAACAGGCCATGGTCAGCACAGCCCTGCACAGGGCACACTGAACGTGCTATCGTCTCCATGTACCGTAACACAGGCCATGGTCAGCACAGCCCTGCACAGGGCACACTGAACGTGCTATCGTCTCCATGTACCGTAAAACAGGCCATGGTCAGCACAGCCCTGCACAGGGCACACTGAACGTGCTATCGTCTCCATGTACCGTAACACAGGCCATGGTCAGCACAGCCCTGCACAGGGCACACTGAACGTGCTATCGTCTCCATGTACCGTAACACAGGCCATGGTCAGCACAGCCCTGCACAGGGCACACTGAACGTGCTATCGTCTCCATGTACCGTAAAACAGGCCATGGTCAGCACAGCCCTGCACAGGGCACACTGAACGTGCTATCGTCTCCATGTACCGTAAAACAGGCCATGGTCAGCACAGCCCTGCACATGGCACACTGAACGTGCTATCGTCTCCATGTACCGTAAAACAGGCCATGATCAGCACAGCCCTGCACATGGCACACTGAACGTGCTATCGTCTCCATGTACCGTAAAACAGGCCATGGCCAGCACAGCCCTGCACAGGGCACACTGAACGTGCTATCGTCTCCATGTACCGTAAAACAGGCCATGGCCAGCATCAGAAATGAACCAAGGCTAATCAGGGGACACAACCCACCTTCTCCAGGAAAACGCTTTCAAATTGATCGATGCAATTTGTGGCATTTTCTGTGCGTTTGTGGTTGCGTTCGTTCTTTTTGGTTTACAGTGTTTCTGTTATTGTAGGACTTCACTATATTATGCTTTTATATAGCTATCCTAGATTATGTCTTCTCTATAATTCTTCGGTTACCTGTCTGTAATGCTTCCATGCTGTATTAAACCTATGTGTAATGACTGGCAGAGAGAGAGAGAGAGAGAGAGAGAGAGAGAGAGAGAGAGAGAGAGAGAGAGAGAGAGAGAGAGAGAGAGAGAGAGAGAGAGAGAGAGAGAGAGAGAGAGAGAGAGAGAGAGACAGAGAGAGAGACAGAGAGAGAGAGAGAGAGAGAGAGAGAGAGAGAGAGAGAGAGAGAGAGAGAGAGAGAGAGAGAGAGAGACAGAGAGAGAGAGAGAGAGAGAGAGAGAGAGAGAGAGAGAGAGAGAGAGAGAGAGAGAGAGAGAGAGAGAGAGAGAGAGAGAGAGAGAGAGAGAGAGACATAGACATACAGACACACAAACACATAGACATAAAGACACACAGAAAGACAGGGGGAGACAGACAGAGGACTATCGACAGCACAGTTAGTGTAGTGGAGTAAGCCAGGGGGAGACAGACAGAGGACTATTGACAGCACAGTTAGTGTAATGGAGTAAACCAGGGGGAGACAGACAGAGGACTATTGACAGCACAGTTAGTGTGTGGAGTAAACCAGGGGGAGACAGACAGAGGACTATTGACAGCACAGTTAGTGTAGTGGAGTAAACCAGGGGGAGACAGACAGAGGACTATTGACAGCACAGTTAGTGTAGTGGAGTAAACCAGGGGGAGACAGACAGAGGACTATTGACAGCACAGTTAGTGTAGTGGAGTAAACCAGGGGGAGACAGACAGAGGACTATTGACAGCACAGTTAGTGTGTGGAGTGGAGTGACAACCAGGGGGAGACAGACAGAGGACTATTGACAGCACCGTTAGTGTGGAGTAAACCAGGGGGAGACAGACAGAGGACTATTGACAGCACAATTAGTGTAGTGGAGTAACCAGGGGGAGACAGACAGAGGACTATTGACAGCACAATTAGTGTGGAGTAAACCAGGGGGAGACAGACAGAGGACTATTGACAGCACAATTAGTGTGGAGTAAACCAGGGGGAGACAGACAGAGGACTATTGACAGCACAGTTAGTGTAGTGGAGTAAACCAGGGGGAGACAGACAGAGGACTATTGACAGCACAATTAGTGTAGTGGAGTAACCAGGGGGAGACAGACAGAGGACTATTGACAGCACAGTTAGTGTAGTGGAGTAACCAGGGGGAGACAGACAGAGGACTATTGACAGCACAGTTAGTGTAGTGGAGTAAACCAGGGGGAGACAGACAGAGGACTATTGACAGCACAGTTAGTGTGGTGGAGTAAAACCAGGGGGAGACAGACAGAGGACTATTGACAGCACAGTTAGTGTAGTGGAGTAACCAGGGGGAGACAGACAGAGGACTATTGACAGCACAATTAGTGTGGAGTAAACCAGGGGGAGACAGACAGAGGACTATTGACAGCACAATTAGTGTGGAGTAAACCAGGGGGAGACAGACAGAGGACTATTGACAGCACAGTTAGTGTGGAGTAAACCAGGGGGAGACAGACAGAGGACTATTGACAGCACAGTTAGTGTGGAGTAAACCAGGTTTTCTGCGTCAAGAACTTTGGCAAATTGGAGCCAAAAGGAGGGAGCCAATCACCGCCACTATCCGCCACCACTGGGTGATTGATTGGGCTTTAACGTTTCCTGGAGCAATCACTACTATCAATAACCATTGGTTGATTGATTAGCCTTACGCCCCATGGACACTCCTTATTGTTGCCCCTCCCATGTTCTTACTGTTCCACCCACTTCACCACACGCCTTATAATGTCAAAGCTGAAAGTGACTGTCAACGTCCAAACTTTGCCTAATCCGTGCAGTTTGCAATGTCAACCTTTTACAATGCCGCACACATTTTTCCGGAATCATGTTATATTTCATTGCACTAATATGCAACATAACAATCTTGATGTGTGTTATGGAATTGGTGTACAGACAGTCAATACCTATTTGAACCCAAGCAGATATCATTTCAACAAAGCAGTATTCTGTGCAGACGTTTAACTCTCACTATTATGCACATTTACACGTCTTCTCTTCTTACATGGGGATTTCACTTTCAAACTGTATGATGTATGGCAGCAGCGGCTGTAACAGGGAGGACAGAACATCTTTGCTAACGTCGTTTCTCGTGTCTATCTGTACGAACAGTACATTGTTACCCATGGTGGTGTTTTTTCTCTTTGCAGTTTTATATCTCAACAAACTCTACAGTGTACAGGCTGAGACACCAGACAGACAGAGAAACAGACGGACCGAGAGACAGTTACTCATACACACGAATATTTAAACAGACACACAGAGGGAGAGACTAGCTTGGTTAGTGGACACAAACCTGGTTTACCGTGTCAGTGGCTCCAGCCAATAGCAGTAACAAGGAGAGGGGGCCAATCACCACCACCACCAGCCATCGATCTCCAATCATTGATTCTCTAGGCTTCGATGCTTCCTGCTTTCCCTGCACCCCCCCCCCTCCCCTTTATCTACTTTCTAGCCCCGCCAATAAACTCAGTTGTAAAGTGGAGAGTGGCGGCCCTTGACCGGAAATGACGTGAGGGCCGCCATCAGGAGAGAAGAGGAAGTGACTCCTCCTGAAGGATTGTGGGTCGTGGACTGTGTGCGATGGCTACTTGTTGAGGACCATAACGAGGCGGGAGGGGAAGAGGGGGGAGGGGGAGGTATGCAATTACTGGTGATTGGCTCTGCTTACCTTCCCTTCTTTTTCCACTTGTCTTGTATTGGCTGACTGCAGCCAGGAACAGAGGTGTGTGTGTGTGTGTGTGTGTGTGTGTGTGTGTGTGTGTGTGTGTGTGTGTGTGTGTGTGTGTGTGTGTGTGCGTGTGCGTGCGTGCGTGTGCGTGCGTGCGTGCGTGTGTGTGTGTGTGTGTGTGTGTGTGTGTGTGTGTGTGTGTGTATGTAGGGACCACTAAGTGACCCAGTCATGTGCTTTGTCCACTCAGGCACCAGCCTTATTTCTCTTCCATTTACTGCGAACTGCACAACTGATTGGCGCAGTGATGCCACCGCAAATGATGTATCTGCTGCTGCTGCTACCGCAAATGATGTATATGTGCTACTGCAAATGATGTATCTGCTGCTGCTGTTGCTGCTGCTACTGTAAATGATGTATCTGCTGCTGCTGCTGCTGCTGCTGCTGCTGCTGCTGCTGCTGCTGCTGCTGCTGCTGCTGCTGCTGCAAATGATGTATATGTGCTACTGCAAATGATGTATCTGCTGCTACTGCAAATTATGTATCTGCTGCTACTGCAAATTATGTATCTGCTGCTACTGCAAATTATGTATATACTGCTACTACTGCTACTGCAAATGATGTATATTCTGCTGCTGCTGCTGCTGCTGCTGCTGCTGCTGCTGCTGCTGCTGCTGCTGCTGCTGCTGCTGCTGCTGCTGCTGCTGCTGCTGCTGCTGCTGCTGCTGCTGCTGCTACTGCAAATGATGTATCTGCTGCTGCTGATGCTGCTACTACTGCTGCTACTGCAAATGATGTATCTGCTGCTACTGCTGCTACTGCAAATGATGTATATACTGCTACTGCTAATAATAATAATAAAGAAAACTTATATAGCGCACATTCCAGGCTAGCTGCTCATGGCGCTTTACAAACAATACATTTAACCAAATCACATCAATACCCATGCCCGCACGCACACAAGCACACACACTGACGAACATAGCATATCATTTACATGCGCATGCACACATACATACATACATACATACATACATACATACATACATACATACATACATACATACATACATACATACATACATACATACATACATACATACATACATACATACATACATACATGCATACATACATGCATACATACTTGCGGACGTGCGTACATACATACATACATACATACACACAGACACAAACACACACACACATACACACACACACATGCATAAGCACATGCCTGCGCGCGCATGCACACACACACTTTCTGTCTCCCACCTTTCCCACGCCCTTCCTCATCCGCACACGCTTTCATTCTCACAATCCGATCATGGTGGACAGTAGTGTTCAGAGAACAGATGGGTTTTCAAGTTGGTTTTGAAAACTGACAGGGAGTTGGAATGTCTGAGAGACACAGGGAGTTTGTTCCAAGTAGCTGGAGCCTGAAAAGAAAAGGATCTCTCGCCATAAGTTTTCGTTTTAATTGAGGGAGGCTGTAGAAGACGAGAATCAGAAGAAGAACGAAGCTGACGCGATGGAATGTAGGTATGAAGTAGATCAGACAGGTAAGTAGGAGCTGAGCCAGACATGACAGCAAAGGTAAGAGCAGAAAGCTTGTAGTTGATCCTGCTGGAGATTGGCAACCAGTGCAGAGGGTGCAGAAGGGGAGAAACATGTTCAAACTTGGAGGACTTAAGGATTAGTCGTGCAGCATTATTTTGGATTCTTTGGAGTTTGTTGAGAAGGTACTTTGGAAGGCCAGCAAGAAGAGAGTTGCAATAATCTATTCTCGAGAGGACAAATGCACAGACCAAGGTTTTTGTGGCATCAGTGGAGAGATAGTGACGAACAGAACTGATCTTACGAAGCTCAAAATAGGCAGATCTGCAGATATTAGACACATGCTGCTGAAGGGAGAGACTTTGATCCAAAGTGACACCAAGACTGCGGACAGAAGAGGAGAAGGAGATATTGGTCTTGTTGATTGTGACAGATTGGAAGGGTAGAAAGATTGAGCATTTTCTTTGGGCATGCTAACATAATTTCAGTTTTTTCTTCATTAAGTTGCAGCTTGTTGTGGGTCATCCAGATTTTAAGGTCAAGTATGCACTCCTGTGTCCGCGATACCAGCCCATCGACTTCAGCAAGAGTGCCTACTGCAAATGATCTATCTGCTGCTGCTGCTGCTGCTACTGCAAATGATATATCTGCTGCTGATGCTGCTGCTGATGCTGCAAATGATCTATCTGCTGCTGCTGCTGCTGCTGCTACTACGGCAAATGATGTATATGTGCTACCTCAAATGATATATATGCTGCTGCTGCTGCTGCTGCTGCTGCAAATGATATATCTGCTGCTGCTGCTGCTGCTGCTGCTGCTGCTGCTGCTGCCTCTGCAAATGGTGTATCTGCTGCTACTGCTACTGCAAATTATGTATCTGCTGCTGCTGCTGCTGCTGCTGCCTCTGCAAATGGTGTATCTGCTACTACTGCTACTGCAAATGATTTATCTGCTGCTACTGCGGTTACTGCAAATTATGTTTATGCTGCTACTGCGGTTACTGCAAATGATGTATCTGCTGCTACTGCGGTTACTGCTAATGATGTATATGCTGCTACTGCGGTTACTGCAACTGATGTATCTACTACTACTACTACTACTACTACTGCGGTTACTGCAAATGATGTATCTACTACTACTGCGGTTACTGCAAATGATGTATCTACTACTACTGCGGTTACTGCAAATGATGTATCTACTACTACTGCGGTTACTGCAAATGATGTATCTACTACTACTGCGGTTACTGCAAATGATGTATCTACTACTACTGCGGTTACTGCTAATGATGTATATGCTGCTACTGCGGTTACTGCAAATTATGTATCTGCTGCTGCTACTGCAAATTATGTATCTGCTGCTACTACTGCTACTGCAAATGATGTATCTACTACTACTACTACTGCGGTTACTGCAAATGATGTATCTACTACTACTGCGGTTACTGCTAATGATGTATATGCTGCTACTGCGGTTACTGCAAATTATGTATCTGCTGCTGCTACTGCTACTGCAAATTATGTATCTGCTGCTGCTACTGCTACTGCAAATTATGTATCTGCTGCTACTACTGCTACTGCAAATGATGTATCTGCTGCTGCTACTGCTACTGCAAATGATGCATCTACTACTACTGCGGTTACTGCAAATGATGTATCTGCTGCTACTACTGCTACTGCAAATGATGTATATGCTGCTACTGCGGTTACTGCAAATTATGTATCTGCTGCTGCTACTGCTACTGCAAATGATGCATCTACTACTACTGCTGCAACTGCAAATGATGTATCTGCTGCTACTGCTACTGTCATGCATGCTGCCATAAATGCTGTTGTTACATCAGCCAGCTTGGAAACAGAATCTGGAGAATAAAGAAGAAAAAAAGGAAGAGATGGTGGAGAAATAGACCGATAGAAATACACACAGATAGACAGACAGACAGAAACAAATACAGAAAGATGTAGATATACAACAGAGAGAGAAATAACGAGGACAACAGACACAGCCATATAGAGGCGGTGAGTGTGCTTTGTGATATGTATGTTTTGTGTGCTTTGCAGGCATAATACAACACATGTTTGATGTGCTTTGCAGGCATAATACAACACATGTTTGATGTGCATTGCAGGCATAATACAACATGTGTTTGATGTGCTTTGCAGGCATAATACAACATATGTTTGATGTGCTTTACAGGCATAATACAACACATTTTTGATGTGCTTTGCAGGCATAATACAACATGTGTTTGATGTGCTTTGCAGGCATAATTCAACATGTGTTTGATGTGCTTTGCAGGCATAATACAACACATGTTTGATGTGCTTTGCAGGCATAATACAACATGTGTTTGATGTGCTTTGCAGGCATAATACAACATGTGTTTGATGTGCTTTGCAGGCATAATACAACACATGTTTGATGTGCTTTGCAGGCATAATACAACATGTGTTTGATGTGCTTTGCACGCATAATACAACATGTGTTTGATGTGCTTTGCAGGCATAATACAACACATGTTTGATGTGCTTTGTAGGCATAATACAACATTATTTCTTTCAAATACTCTCTTAAATGTTTCGTCCTACCCCCACTCCCACCCCTCTGTTTTATGTCTATCTATATCTCTGCCTTACTGCGCTCGTGGCCCAGACTACGATGGGATATTAAGCATGCATTGCCTAATCCTCCGCCATCAAGCTGATCCGCTCTATCCTTGCCATTCATTGGATTCCACAGACATTGTGCTTCATGAGCAAACCCCAGAAATGACAATCCAGCCAGAACAAACAGAGACAACAGGAGGTCAATAGTTCTTCAGAGTAATGTTGTTCGTTGTCATTTAGTTTTAATCCTCGTTAATCAGATGACAAAGCCCAGCTTAAAGATTGCACGGGGTGATGGAAAGCAGATGACATTGTACATAATGAAGACATTTTACATAATGAAGACATTGTACATAATGAAGACATGGTACATAATGAAGACAAGGTACATAGTGGAGACATGGTACATAATGAAGACAAGGTACATAATGAAGACATTGTACAGAATGAAGACATATTACATAATGAAGACATGGTACATAATGAAGTACATAATGAAGACATGGTACATAATGAAGACATATTACATAATGAAGACATGGTACATAATACATGGTACATAATGAAGACATGGTACATATGAAGACATGGTACATAATGAAGACATATTACATAATGAAGACATGGTACATAATGAAGACATGGTACATAATGAAGACATGGTACATAATGAAGACATGGTACATAATGAAGACATGGTACATAATGAAGACATGGTACATAATGAAGACATGGTACATAATGAAGACATGGTACATAATGAAGACATGGTACATAATGAAGACATGGTACATAATGAAGACATGGTACATAATGAAGACATGGTACATAATGAAGACATGGTACATAATGAAGACATGGTACATAATGAAGACATGGTACATAATGAAGACATGGTACATAATGAAGACATGGTACATAATGAAGACATGGTACATAATGAAGACATGGTACATAATGAAGACATGGTACATAATGAAGACATGGTACATAATGAAGACATGGTACATAATGAAGACATGGTACATAATGAAGACATGGTACATAATGAAGACATGGTACATAATGAAGACATGGTACATAATGAAGACATGGTACATAATGAAGACATGGTACATAATGAAGACATGGTACATAATACATAATGAAGACATGGTACATAATGAAGACATGGTACATAATGAAGACATGGTACATAATGAAGACATGGTACATAATGAAGACATGGTACATAATGAAGACATGGTACATAATGAAGACATGGTACATAATGAAGACATGGTACATACATAATGAAGACATGGTACATAATGAAGACATGGTACATAATGAAGACATGGTACATAATGAAGACATGGTACATAATGAAGACATGGTACATACATATGAAGACATGGTACATAATGAAGACATACATAATGAAGACATGGTACATAATGAAGACATGGTACATAATGAAGACATGGTACATAATGAAGACATGGTACATAATGAAGACATGGTACATAATGAAGACATGGTACATAATGAAGACATGGTACATAATGACATGGTACATAATGAAGACATGGTACATAATGAAGACATGGTACATAATGAAGACATGGTACATAATGAAGACATGGTACATAATGAAGTACATAATGAAGACATGGTACATAATGAAGACATGGTACATAATGAAGACATGGTACATAATGAAGACATGGTACATAATGAAGACATGGTACATAATGAAGACATGGTACATAATGAAGACATGGACATGGTACATAATGAAGACATGGTACATAATGAAGACATGGTACATAATGAAGACATGGTACATAATGAAGACATGGTACATAATGAAGACATGGTACATAATGAAGACATGGTACATAATGAAGACATGGTACATAATGAAGACATGGTACATAATGAAGACATGGTACATAATGAAGACATGGTACATAATGAAGACATGGTACATAATGAAGACATGGTACATAATGAAGACATGGTACATAATGAAGACATGGTACATAATGAAGTACATAATGAAGACATGGTACATAATGAAGACATGGTACATAATGAAGACATGGTACATAATGAAGACATGGTACATAATGAAGACATGGTACATAATGAAGACATGGTACATAATGAAGACATGGTACATAATGAAGACATGGTACATAATGAAGACATGGTACATAATGAAGACATGGTACATAATGAAGACATAATGAAGACATGGTACATAATGAAGACATGGTACATAATGAAGACATGGACATGGTACATAATAAAGACATGGTACATAATGAAGACATGGTACATACATAATGAAGACATGGTACATAATGAAGACATGGTACATAATGAAGACATGGTACATAATGAAGACATGGTACATAATGAAGACATGGTACATAATGAAGACATAATAATGAAGACATGGTACATAATGAAGACATGGTACATAATGAAGACATGGTACATAATGAAGACATGGTGAAGACATGGTACATAATGAAGACATGGTACATAATGAAGACATGGTACATAATGAAGACATGGTACATAATGAAGACATGGTACATAATGAAGACATGGTACATAATGAAGACATGGTACATTTTACATAATGAAGACATGGTACATAATGAAGACATGGTACATAATGAAGACATGGTACATAATGAAGACATTTTACATAATGAAGACATGGTACATAATGAAGACATGGTACATAATGAAGACATGGTACATAATGAAGACATGGTACATAATGAAGACATGGTACATAATAAAGACATGGTACATAATGAAGACATGGTACATAATGAAGACATGGTACATAATGAAGACATGGTACATAATGAAGACATGGTACATAATGAAGACATGGTACATAATGAAGACATGGTACATAATGAAGACATGGTACATAATGAAGACATGGTACATAATGAAGACATGGTACATAATGAAGACATGGTACATAATGAAGACATGGTACATAATGAAGACATGGTACATAATGAAGACATGGTACATAATGAAGACATGGTGAAGACATACATAATGAAGACATGGTACATAATGAAGACATGGTACATAATGAAGACATGGTACATAATGAAGACATGGTACATAATGAAGACATGGTACATAATGAAGACATGGTACATAATGAAGACATGGTACATAATGAAGACATGGTACATAATGAAGACATGGTACATAATGAAGACATGGTACATAATGAAGACATGGTACATAATGAAGACATGGTACATAATGAAGACATGGTACATAATGAAGACATGGTACATAATGAAGACATGGTACATAATACATACATATGAAGACATGGTACATAATGAAGACATGGTACATAATGAAGACATGGTACATAATGAAGACATGGTACATAATGAAGACATGGTACATAATGAAGACATTTTACATAATGAAGACATGGTACATAATGAAAGACATGGTACATAATGAAGACATGGTACATAATGAAGACATGAAGACATGGTACATAATGAAGACATATTACATAATGAAGACATGGTACATAATGAAGACATGGTACATAATGAAGACATGGTACATAATGAAGACATGGTACATAATGAAGACATGGTACATAATGAAGACATGGTACATAATGAAGACATGGTACATAATGAAGACATGGTACATAATGAAGACATGGTACATAATGAAGACATGGTACATAATGAAGACATGGTACATAATGAAGACATATTACATAATGAAGACATGGTACATACATAATGAAGACATGGTACATAATGAAGACATGGTACATAATGAAGACATGGTACATAATGAAGACATGGTACATAATGAAGACATGGTACATAATGAAGACATGGTACATAATGAAGACATGGTACATAATGAAGACATGGTACATAATGAAGACATGGTACATAATGAAGTACATAATGAAGACATGGTACATAATGAAGACATATTACATAATGAAGACATGGTACATACATAATGAAGACATGGTACATAATGAAGACATGGTACATAATGAAGACATGGTACATAATGAAGACATGGTACATAATGAAGACATGGTACATAATGAAGACATGGTACATAATGAAGACATGGTACATAATGAAGTACATAATGAAGACATGGTACATAATACATAATGAAGACATGGTACATAATGAAGACATGGTACATAATGAAGACATGGTACATAATGAAGACATGGTACATAATGAAGACATGGTACATAATGACAGTACATAATGAAGTACATAATGAAGACATGGTACATAATGAAGACATGGTACATAATGAAGACATGGTACATAATGAAGACATGGTACATAATGAAGACATGGTACATAATGAAGACATGGTACATAATGAAGACATGGTACATAATGAAGACATGGTACATAATGAAGACATGGTACATAATGAAGACATGGTACATAATGAAGACATGGTACATAATGAAGACATGGTACATAATGAAGACATGGTACATAATGAAGACATGGTACATAATGAAGACATGGTACATAATGAAGACATGGTACATAATGAAGACATGGTACATAATGAAGACATGGTACATACATAATGAAGACATGGTACATAATGAAGACATGGTACATAATGAAGACATGGTACATAATGAAGACATGGTACATAATGAAGACATGGTACATAATGAAGACATGGTACATAATGAAGACATGGTACATAATGAAGACATGGTACATAATGAAGACATGTTACATAATGAAGACATGGTACATAATGAAGACATGGTACATACATATGAAGACATGGTACATAATAAAGACATATTACATAATGAAGACATGGTACATAATGGAGACATGGTACATATGAAGACATGGTACATAATGAAGTACATAATGAAGACATGGTACATAATGAAGACATGGTACATAATGAAGACATGGTACATAATGAAGACATGGTACATAATGAAGACATGGTACATAATGAAGACATGGTACATAATGAAGACATGGTACATAATGAAGACATGGTACATAATGAAGACATGGTACATAATGAAGACATGGTACATATTGAAGACATGGTACATACATAATGAAGACATGGTACATAATGAAGACATGGTACATAATGAAGACATGGTACATAATGAAGACATGGTACATAATGAAGACATGGTACATAATGAAGACATGGTACATAATGAAGACATGGTACATAATGAAGACATGGTACATAATGAAGACATGGTACATAATGAAGACATGGTACATAATGAAGACATGGTACATAATGAAGACAAGGTACATGGAGACATGGTACATAATGAAGACATGGTACATAATGAAGACATGGTACATAATGAAGACATGGTACATAATGAAGACATGGTACATAATGAAGACATGGTACATAATGAAGACATGGTACATAATGAAGAAACATAATGAAGACATGGTACATAATGAATACATGGTACATAATGAAGACATGGTACATAATGAAGACATGGTACATAATGAATTTTACATGGTACATAATGAAGACATGGTACATAATGAAGACATGGTACATAATGAAGACATGGTACATAATGAAGACATGGTACATAATAAAGACATGGTACATAATGAAGACATGGTACATAATGAAGACATGGTACATAATACATACATAATGAAGACATGGTACATAATGAAGACATGGTACATAATGAAGACATGGTACATAATGAAGACATGGTACATAATGAAGACATGGTACATAATGAAGACATGGTACATAATGAAGACATGGTACATAATGAAGACAGTACATAATGAAGACATGGTACATAATGAAGACATGGTACATAATGAAGACATGGTACATAATGGAGACATGGTACATAATGAAGACATGGTACATAATGAAGACATTTTACATAATGAAGACATGGTACATAATGAAGACATGGTACATAATGAAGACATGGTACATAATGAAGACATGGTACATAATGAAGACATGGTACATAATAAAGACATGGTACATAAGACATGGTACATAATGAAGACATGGTACATAATGAAGACATGGTACATAATGAAGACATGGTACATAATAAAGACATATTACATAATGAAGACATGGTACATAATGAAGACATGGTACATAATGAAGACATGGTACATAATAAAGACATATTACATAATGAAGACATGGTACATAATGAAGACATGGTACATAATGAAGACATGGTACATAATGAAGACATGGTACATAATGAAGACATGGTACATAATGAAGACATGGTACATAATGAAGACATGGTACATAATGAAGACATGGTACATAATGAAGACATGGTACATAATGAAGACATGGTACATAATGAAGACATGGTACATAATGAAGACATGGTACATAATGAAGACATGGTACATAATGAAGACATGGTACATAATGAAGACATGGTACATAATGAAGACATGGTACATAATGAAGACATGGTACATAATGAAGACATGGTACATAATACATGGTACATAATGAAGACATGGTACATAATGAAGACATGGTACATAATGAAGACATGGTACATAATGAAGACATGGTACATAATGAAGACATGGTACATAATGAAGACATGGTACATAATGAAGACATTGTACATAATGAAGACATGGTACATACATAATGAAGACATGGTACATAATGAAGACATGGTACATAATGAAGACATGGTACATAATGAAGACATGGTACATAATGAAGACATGGTACATAATGAAGACATGGTACATAATGAAGACATGGTACATAATGAAGACATGGTACATAATGAAGACATGGTACATAATGAAGACATGGTACATAATGAAGACATGGTACATAATGAAGACATGGTACATAATGAAGACATGGTACATAATGAAGACATGGTACATAATGAAGACATGGTACATAATGAAGACATGGTACATAATGAAGACATGGTACATAATGAAGACATGGTACATACATAATGAAGACATGGTACATAATGAAGACATGGTACATACATAATGAAGACATGGTACATAATGAAGACATGGTACATAATGAAGACATGGTACATAATGAAGACATGGTACATAATACATAATGAAGACATGGTACATAATGAAGACATATTACATAATGAAGACATGGTACATAATAAAGACATGGTACATAATGAAGACATGGTACATAATGAAGACATGGTACATAATGAAGACATGGTACATACATAATGAAGACATGGTACATAATGAAGACATGGTACATAATGAAGACATATTACATAATGAAGACATGGTACATAATGAAGACATGGTACATAATGAAGACATGGTACATAATGAAGACATGGTACATAATGAAGACATGGTACATAATGAAGACATGGTACATAATGAAGACATGGTACATAATGAAGACATGGTACATAATGAAGACATGGTACATAATGAAGACATGGTACATAATGAAGACATGGTACATAATGTACATAATGAAGATGGTACATAATGGTACATAATGAAGACATGGTACATAATGAAGACATATTACATAATGAAGACATGGTACATAATGAAGACATGGTACATAATGAAGACATGGTACATAATGAAGAATGGTACATAATGAAGACATGGTACATAATGAAGACATGGACATGGTACATAATGAAGACATGGTACATAATGAAGACATGGTACATAATGAAGACATGGTACATAATGAAGACATATTACATAATGAAGACATGGTACATAATAAAGACATATTACATAATGAAGACATGGTACATAATGAAGACATGGTACATAATGAAGACATGGTACATAATGAAGACATGGTACATAATGAAGACATGGTACATAATGGAAGACATGGTACATAATGAAGACATGGTACATAATGAAGACATGGTACATAATGAAGACATGGTACATAATGAAGACATGGTACATAATGAAGACATGGTACATAATACATAATGAAGACATGGTACATAATAAAGACATATTACATAATGAAGACATGGTACATAATGAAGACATGGTACATAATGAAGACATATTACATAATGAAGACATGGTACATAATAAAGACATGGTACATAATGAAGACATGGTACATAATGAAGACATGGTACATAATGAAGACATGGTACATAATGAAGACATGGTACATAATGAAGACATGGTACATAATGAAGACATACAATGAAGACATGGTACATAATGAAGACATGGTACATAATGAAGACATGTACATAATGAAGAAATGGTACATAATGAAGACAGTACATAATGAAGACATGGTACATAATGAAGACATGGTACATAATGAAGACATGGTACATAATGAAGACATGGTACATAATGAAGACATGGTACATAATGAAGACATGGTACATAATGAAGACATGGTACATAATGAAGACATGGTACATAATGAAGACATGGTACATAATGAAGACATTTTACATAATGAAGACATGGTACATAATGAAGACATGGTACATAATGAAGACATGGTACATAATGAAGACATGGTACATAATGAAGACATGGTACATAATGAAGACATGGTACATAATGAAGACATGGTACATAATGAAGACATGGTACATAATGAAGACATGGTACATAATGAAGACATGGTACATAATGAAGACATGGTACATAATGAAGACATGGTACATAATGAAGACATGGTACATAATGAAGACATATTACATAATGAAGACATGGTACATAATGAAGACATGGTACATAATGAAGACATGGTACATAATGAAGACATGGTACATAATGAAGACATGGTACATAATTGAAGACATGGTACATAATGAAGACATGGTTACATAATGAAGACATGGTACATAATGAAGACATGGTACATAATGAAGACATGGTACATAATGAAGACATGGTACATAATGAAGACATGGTACATAATGAAGACATGGTACATAATGAAGACATGGTACATAATGAAGACATATTACATAATGAAGACATGGTACATAATGAAGACATACATAATGAAGACATGGTACATAATGAAGACATGGTACATAATGAAGACATGGTACATACATAATGAAGACATGGTACATAATGAAGACATGGTACATAATGAAGACATGGTACATAATGAAGACATGGTACATAATGAAGACATGGTACATAATGAAGACATGGTACATAATGAAGACATGGTACATAATGAAGACATGGTACATAATGAAGACATGGTACATAATGAAGACATGGTACATAATGAAGACATGGTACATAATGAAGACATGGTACATAATGAAGACATGGTACATAATGAAGACATGGTACATAATGAAGACATGGTACATAATGAAGACATGGTTACATAATGAAGACATGGTACATAATAAAGACATGGTACATAATGAAGACATGGTACATAATGAAGACATGGTACATAATGAAGACATGGTACATAATAAAGACATGGTACATAATGAAGACATGGTACATAATGAAGACATGGTACATAATGAAGACATGGTA
>CM065685.1:899086-906586 GCA_017654935.2 Phymorhynchus buccinoides | reverse complement strand
TACACTCCTTTACGTAGATACACTCCTTTACGTCGATACACTCCTTTACGTCGATACACTCCTTTACATCGATACACTACTTTACGTAGATACACTCCTTTACGTCGATACACTCCTTTACGATACACTCCTTTACGATACACTCCTTTACGTAGATACACTCCTTTATCGATACACTCCTTTCGATACACTCCTTTACTTTACGTAGATACACTCCTTTACGTCGATACACTCCTTTACGTCGATACACTCCTTTACATCGATACACTACTTTACGTAGATACACTCCTTTGCAATAAGGCATGCCAAACCCTGCCTCCATATTGAAGCACTCCACTGTCCCCGAGTCTCTCTATTCATACAGTGTGGTTTCTAATATTGTGTTGCCTAATACAGAGAGTAAGGAGCTGTTATAACATGAACTTAATAACACGGTGATTGATGAACAAGCCTGTTTTAGTCAAACATAATTAGAATGTTTTTGCTATTATTACTAACAAAATGAAAGCCAAAAATGATAACGGAATTTTGATGAAAGGACATCAATGGTTAAACATTACATAGCAGAAGCCAATATGACAAACATCAGTTTTAAAAAGCACCACCTCCGTTGCCTCAGACATGCAAGACACGTCCGATCATAAATGGGCTGTAATATTGACCCGCAATATTGATTGTGTCCGTCTGTCTGTCTGTCTGTCTGTCTGTCTGTCTGTCTGTCTGTCTCTCTCTCTCTCTCTCTCTCTCTCTCTCTCTCTCTCTCTCTCTCTCTCTCTCTCTCTCTCTCTCTCTCTCTCTCTCTCTCTCTCTCTCTCTCTCTCTCTCTCTCTCTCTCTCTCTCTCTCTCTCTCTCTCTCTCTCTCTCTCTCTCTCTCTCTCTCTCTCTCTCTCTCTCTCTCTCTCTCTCTCTCTCTCTCTCTCTCTGTCAGAATGACAGTGACAGTGGTAGGAGAAAAGTAAGTCTGTTCAGCAAGATAGATCTGTATACAGTGTAGCCCAGTGTAGATTAGTTGCATTTGAAGACCTTCTCCAATGCGGGCGGTTCTGAAGTCCTCTAGACGGAGAGAACGGATCCCAGCACCACAGCGCCAACGCCGAGCCCACCCCAGGCGGCTGGCCCAGATCGACTGCCGCACTCAATACAGACAGGCCAGCTTCCCTGCCGCGCACCATCAAGGCATGGAACAACATCCCCGAACAGGCTGTGGAGGAGGGCTTGGGCACTTTGGGGTCCTGGGTCTCCAAATCACGATAACCGCACCTCCTTCTCTCTTTTCTTTATGTTATATTATTTTCTTTCATTTTAGTTTAGTTTGTTTAATTTTACTTTCCCTAATGACGCGGCATCACGTTGGGGCTCGATCAGCGGGAACTGGCTGGCTGGGTCATTATCCTTCTTGGCGCAGCATCATGCTTTGGACCGATCAGCGTGCCCTGGTTGGCTGGGTCATTATCTTGCTTAGCGCGGCATCGTGCTAGGGACCGATCAGCGGGACTTGGCTGGCTGGGCCAAGCTTTGTATTTTCTTCTTTTTCTCCTGCCCACTTTCTTCTTCCTGAGAGGTTATTGTCTCGCGCATTCCCGTAGATCCTCCAACAGTTGACAGCGACATCCTAGTCAAAGGTGGCTGTGGCTGCTATAAGGAAGGAAGAAGGAAGGAAGGGGAAACTCAGCGTCCACTGGCGAGGTTTCTCCACGGAAAACCAACACTACCCCAGTCTTCCGAAATAGCCATTGCCTCTCCTGCTATCTGGAAACCATAGGTGTCCTGCTGGCTATCACACACAGACATGACCAGGCGTCATTTCGGATGGAACCCTTCCAGAGAACGAGCACTGAACTGACGTAGTGCTCCATCTGCCTGCTGAGTCTGGTCAGCGTCAGTCAATGTCAGAGAAAGCATCAGCTCTTGAGCTGTAACTTAACCCTGTCACCGCCAACGTCGCATTTCAGCACCACAGTGATTGAACACCTATGGCACTAAAAGGCATCAAATTGGGGTCTATTATCCAAAGACCCTGTTGTCTTAGTTTTGGGAAGTAAGGATAGACCTTAGTTTACATATGCCACAGAAGAATCCCCAATACTGCAGATGGATTTTGTTCTCTACCCAGGTCAATTTCTTGGAAATTCTTGCCTGAAATATGGCTGGCGGTGAAAGGGTTAAGGGCCAGCCACACTGCATACGATTCGATTCAGTGCGATCCGATTTTGACATTTGTGAGGCATGCTTGACGTACAATTGTACTGTCTACATGAATCTGATGAAATCCTTCTAGTGATGTTCACTGGCATTAGTTCGTAGTCTCCCGTATTTATGTGCAGGACATTGTATTGGCTTCGTGTTTTGGGTCTACATGAGTAGAGAGGACGAACAAAGCTGAGTTATTTTAGACGAAAGCATTTCACGTGAATCATGACTCACAGACATCGTCACAATCATATCGTATTGGGGTCACATCGTATGCAGTGTGGCTAGTCCTTTGGGAGAATGGTGTGGCACGTCAGAAGAAAGACGTAGATAGTGTTCGTATATAGGGCTAGAGATGTGCAGGTGCTCAAGTTGTGTAGTGGCAATATCCTTAGTTTGTGGTTTATGTTTGATTTATGTGTATGTGCTTGCTTGCTTGCTTGCTTGATGGATTGATGGATTAATTGATTGGTTGGTGGAAATGTTAATGGCTAGGGAGGGAGGGGGCGGCGGCAGGATACAATAATTAGCTGGAGGAATGTCTGCCTGAGTGACGTCAGCACAAACAAAAGACGTCATTCAGCCATTGGAATGGAAACCGTCCCCATGAACATTTAGCACAAACAGCCATTCCTTGGCAAACACCCACTAGCACTGAAGACAGCGTATGGCGTGGCGTAAAGCTGTCAATAACTACGATCTCTTCGCTCCTCTTCTGACAGTCGCATCTTCATCATTCCCAAATCTAGAACAAAACAATGGGGAGAACGATCGTTTTCCTTCCAAGGACCTATTGTCTGGAACAGTCTTCCCTATTCAATCCGTCATGCTCCCACACTCTCAGAAATCAAATCAAATGAGGGAGTGAGCGACTACGTTTGTGTGTGTGATATATGCGCGCGTATGCGCGTGCGCTTGTATATGTGTTTATAGGTGTGATCTATGTGCAGGTAGGAGGATGCGTAGATCATTGGCTATGTCTGTGTGTGCATGTGCATGCATATGTGTTTATAGGTGTGATCTAAGTGCAGGTAGGAGGGTGCGTAGATCATTGGCTATGTCTGTGTGTGCATGTGTCCATTTATGAATTGAGTGCTCTGTAAATATTGTATGACGCTTTAATGAAGCCTTTTATTATTACTTTTAACTATTAACTATTAATTATTTGTAATTGGAAACGCCTTGAGCTCCTGGTTTTATGGGGAGATAAATGCGTCATAAATTTACAGTATTATTATTATCATTATTATTATCATTATTATTATTATTATTATTATTATTATTATTATTATTATTATTATTATTATTATAATAAATGGAACTGTATCTTATGTTATATGAGTCTTTTGGGACAGTGTATTTCAAAACATTAAAAAAGGTACCGAAATGTCATTGCTATGGACTGGAGAATTGCATGTCCAGAGGAGTGTGTAAGACACGTCGCTTGTTGACCAACACACAGTGGAACACACAATAGGTTCGTAGTCTATCTAATGCAGGGATTTATTTCTGAAAACTTACCTCCCACTAATGAACGATTTTCTGTGACGTGTGGGGGGGCAGTGGGATAGAACGGAGTTGACGGCACTGTCTACCTCAGCTTGTGCCTGTTTCCAGCGCTGTGTTCGTTAGAGGCAACACACTGCGGCCATAACGCCTCTTTCCTTTTCAAGACACCCGTGCCGCTTTTCTCTCCCCATGGACACGTGAAGACTGATGTATTCCGATATATTGCCGTCTTCCTGTCGCACTGATAATCTTCAATGTCGCCATGACATTTGCATCACAACCCAGGCTATCTGTGCTAAAGGCTCTGCTGGGAGCTTCACTGAATGCAGTCCATCCGCTGATGGCTCTGTTTATCCATGGTGTCAGACCGTTTTCTGGATTTATCTTGCATTTTATTGGCAGTCTGGTCGGGTTCTGTTTCCCTGTGTCTCTGATGAAAATATTTTCCTATGATGAAAAGATCTAGTTGAACTGACCTGTGGGGCAGATTAAAGAGAATTGTCATCATTACTTTTCAATAGGTCATGTTTGTTGGTTTCATATATGGGGGGTTTTCTCCATTGTTTACATTCATATAATAATGTGTTTGGATCATGAACTTCATTATTGTGGCTTATGAAGAAATGCATACATGTAATCCGTTGGCCAATCAGTTGGAATGATGATTTCAAGCAAAATCGAGAGACATGCAGAGACAGACCAAAATGGACAGAGACACAGGCAGAGAGGCATGCCAAAATGGACAGAGAGACAGGCAGAGAGGCAGACCAAAATGGACAGAGAGACAGGCAGACCAAAATGGACAGAGAGACAGGCAGAGAGGCAGACCAAAATGGACAGAGAACAGGCAGAGAGGCAGACCAAAATGGACAGAGAGACAGGCAGAGAGGCAGACCAAAATGAACAGAGAGACAGGCAGAGAGGCAGACCAAAATGGACAGAGAGACAGACAGACCAAAATGGACAGAGAGACAGGCAGAGAGGCAGACCAAATTGGACAGAGAACAGGCAGAGAGGCAGACCAAAATGGACAGAGAGACAGGCAGAGAGGCAGACCAAAATGGACAGAGAGACAGGCAGAGAGGCAGACCAAAATGGACAGAGAGACAGGCAGAGAGGCAGACCAAAATGGACAGAGAGACAGGCAGAGAGGCAGACCAAAATGGACAGAGAGACAGGCAGAGAGGCAGACCAAAATGGACAGAGAGACAGGCAGAGAGGCAGACCAAAATGGACAGAGAACAGGCAGAGAGGCAGACCAAAATGGACAGAGAGACAGGCAGAGAGGCATGCCAAAATGGACAGAGAGACAGGCAGAGAGGCAAACCAAAATGGACAGAGAACAGGCAGAGAGGCAGACCAAAATGGACAGAGAGACAGGCAGAGAGGCATGCCAAAATGGACAGAGAGACAGGCAGAGAGGCAGACCAAAATGGACAGAGAGACAGGCAGAGAGGCAGACCAAAATGGACAGAGAGACAGGCAGAGAGACAGACCAAACTGGACAGAGAGACAGGCAGAGAGACAGACCGCAATGGACAGAGAGACAGGCAGAGAGGCAGACAGAGAGAGCGGCAGAGAGACAGACCAAAATGGACAGAGAGACAGGCAGAGAGACAGACCAGCCTAGACAGAGAGACAGGCGGAGAGGCAGACCAAACTGGACAGAGAGACAGGCAGACTGATAGACAGTGGCGCAGACAGAGGAACAGGCTATATGCTTTCTTACAAGTCTTATTTCCAACGAAATATGTAATAATGTCATATAGTGTGGACAACTTTATCACTTTCAGCACAGACTAAAACATGAAGTTAAGGTACGTGATTGACTCATGTTAGTCCTGACTTTGCTTATTCAATTTAGTGAAGTGCGGACCTTCTGGGGTGACTTTAGGTTCAATGAAATTACTGCTAATGCTTCACAAACGTTGTCTATCAAGTGTTGTAAAGACTGACGACCAAAGACGAGAGAATTCCTCTGTGAAATCTGCACTGGTCCAGTCCTCCACAGTGTGGATGGTAAGGGACAGAACTGTTGGTTATGTAGAAATAAGTGCCAGTGATGAGTCAGGACACAGTGCACGGACTGTTGGAGTTGTGAAGGCTAGCACTTGATGATGGACACCTTGGTGGACGACCATGTCTGTCAATATGTCTGCAGTGGAGAGAGAGAGAGAGAGAGAGAGAGAGAGAGAGAGAGAGAGAGAGAGAGAGAGAGAGAGAGAGAGAGAGAGAGAGAGAGAGAGAGAGAGAGAGAGAGAGAGAGAGAGAGAGAGAGAGAGAGAGAGAGAGAGAGAGAGAGAGAGAGAGAGAGAGAGAGAGAGAGAGAGAGAGGAGGGTAGAGTTCAATGGTGGAACAGACACAGAGACGTTGACAGAAATGACATCAATACTGAAGTAGTGTGGTGCCTACAGTGTGTGTGTGGGCGGGGAGGGGTGGTGATGGGAAGAGGGGGCAGTAAAGATGGCGTCTGTGCTAGTGTAGTGATTCATGGGTAATCTGACTGTCTGTGTGTCTGTGATCGTTTGAAAAACACTGATGGAAATAACAGGGAAAGAAAGAAAGAAGAAGACAGAACTAGTGGTGGACAAAAAAGACAACTAAAGATCGACAGATTTAGACATAGAAGGCAGACAAACATCCCACAGACAAACGGACAGACAAACATCCCACAGACAAACGGACAGACAAACATCCCACAGACAAACGGACAGACAAACATCCCACAGACAAACGGACAGACAAACATCCCACAGACAAACGGACAGACAAACATCCCACAGACAAACGGACAGACAAACATCCCACAGACAAACGGACAGACAAACATCCCACAGACAAACGGACAGACAAACATCCCACAGACAAACGGACAGACACACATTCCACAGACAAACGGACAGACACACATCCCACAGACAAACGGACAGACAAACATCCCACAGACAAACGGACAGACACACATCCCACAGACAAACGGACAGACACACATCCCACAGACAAACGGACAGACAAACATCCCACAGACAAACGGACAGACAAACATCCCACAGACAAACGGACAGACACACATTCCACAGACAAACGGATAGACACACATCCCACAGACAAACGGACAGACAAACATCCCACAGACAGACAAACATCCCACAAACAAACGGACAGACAAACATCCCACAGACAAACGGATAGACAAACATCCCACAGACAAACGGACAGACAAACATTGAGACAGAGTCCGACGGACAAGAAGCAAGTTGAAGACAGTGTAACAGGAGTTTTAATAGTACAGTGATGAATTATTTAGTCGTTCGGTATTTTGTGTTGGACTGGAGAGGTGTGAAGCTCTGTCAAAAACGTCTGTGGTGGAGAGAGAGAGAGAGAGAGAGAGAGAGAGAGAGAGAGAGAGAGAGAGAGAGAGAGAGAGAGAGAGAGAGAGAGAGAGAGAGAGAGAGAGAGAGAGAGAGAGAGAGAGAGAGAGAGAGAGAGAGAGAGAGAAGAGAGAGAGAGAGAGAGAGAGAGAGAGAGAGAGAGAGAGAGAGAGAGAGAGAGAGAGAGAGAGAGAGAGAGAGAGAGAGAGAGAGAGAGAGAGAGAGAGAGAGAGAGAGAGAGAGAGAGAGAGAGAGAGAGAGAGAGAGAGAGAGAGAGAGAGAGAGAGAGAGAGAGAGAGAGAGAGAGAGAGAGAGAGAGGAGAGGAGAGAGAGAGAGAGAGAGAGAGAGAGACAGGGACAGACATAGAGATACTGCAACTGGTTTTAAGGGGTACTAGCGCAACGCCGAGTCCCAGTAACGCCTAGTA
>CM065685.1:869086-879086 GCA_017654935.2 Phymorhynchus buccinoides | reverse complement strand
TCATCTCTCTCTCTCTCTCTCTCTCTCTCTCTCTCTCTCTCTCTCTCTCTCTCTCTCTCTCTCTCTCTCTCTCTCTCTCTCTCTCTCTCTCTCTCTCTCTCTCTCTCTCTCTCTCTCTCTCTCTCTCTCTCTCTCTCTCTCTCTCTCTCTCTCTCTCTCTCTCTCTCTCGCTCTCTCTCTCTCTCTCTCTGATCTGTTGGATCGACTACTCATTGTTCTGTCAGTTTGTCTAATTTCAGTCTGATCATCTTTGCTTGTCTCAATAATCAATTTTTAGTTAATTATTGCCATAATGGTTCGATTAGTTGATGTGATGGCTTACAAATAAGCTTACAAATAACTTACAAATAACACTCTCAAAGGGAGGACATGAATCAAACCGTCCGACTATGTAGACTATTTGTAAGACCGCCATTATTCAACACAGAGTAAACACGACAGGTTGGAGAGATCCAGAACATTGACTCTGGAATCAGTGCATTGATGAGTTTCCATTTCACAGAAGTTAAGCTTCCCCTGAACAGACCCGACTCTGTCCAACTGGTGCAGACAATAAACCAGGAATGGAAAGACAGATTGGAGCGGAGAAGAGAAATAACCAAAGCTAAGAAAGAAAGAAAGAAAGGAAGAACGAAAGAGAGGAAAAACATGACAGAGAACAATCTGTTCCGCTGCAGATTTATTGTTCCAAAAACGGCATTAATTTTCTTCCTGGATGCTTCTAGTTTTAATAACCTTTTTTCGCCCGTATCCTATCTGTCGGTCTGTTGTCCTTTCCTTCCTTGTTCTTGTATCAAAAATGCTGAACTGCTATGTGAGTGAGAGTGTGTGTCTGATAGAGAGAACAGACAGACAGGCAGACAGGCAGGCTGATAGAGGCAGAGACTATATGTGGGAGCGTCTATGGGTAGCAGCTGCGTGCGTGCGTGCGTGTCGAGGTAAAGTCAAAGTCAAAATTACTTTATTATTTCAACAAAATAAATGACGTTGTGGTCTCATGACACAACAAGGGCAACAGGAAACAAAAGATCCATGCATTTGAGCAAAGCTAAAGGAACAGGAAACAAAAACCAAGGAACACCAGGAAATAATAAAAGCAAAGTCCATCCTCCAAATCATCATATAGTAATTTGCCAAGTGTCCCGTGTGTGTGTGTGTGTGTGTGTGTGTCTGAAACACGAAACGGGCCTTATAACTCCGCCGTTTTTCGACCGAATCGCTTCACATTTGCTGTGAGCCCTCACGGGGCGATGGCAACGGCAACCGAGGCGGCCGTGTCATTTGCGCGGTTTCGCAAATACGCGAAACGCGCATCCGCCGGCCTCTCGGCGCCCGTATCTCCGGCGTTTCTGGGCCGATTGCCTTCGAATTTGGCAGGAAGATGACCGGGGCCGGGGACTATCGGTGTGCCAAACCGGAAGCGATGCCGGAGATACAGGCGCCGACAGGCGGCTTCACGTTTTCACAAACCGCGGCGTAACCAGACCCGACATCGACTCGATATTTGGAACATGCGTGACCAGGGATAGTGACGATCGTCGTGCAAAATTTCAACACCATCCGTTCATAAACACGCGCTATAAATCGATTTATTTTGCAGGACGCTAATTTCAACCAACACTTGAAACATAACCACAGACTCTAAAAGGGGAAGATGGATACTTAAGAGTTACGGCGAGCCTGGCTGATAGAGTTATCGTTAGTGGGGTAGTTCACAGTGGCGGCTATGCAAAGACTCAGATTGGAATTTGAACGGAGAATTCAACTGGCCTATCGACGTGTTATGTCATAAAGATGTTTAAAAGGGACACAACCAGTGTTTCTGTCCTCACTACTGATATAGGGAACAGGGACCAGATGCCAGTCTTTTCTTTTCAATGTCTTTGGCTCTTTGCTTGCGTCTCCCCGCGAGCCCCGCTGCAGCTATTTTTATGCAGACAGTGGAGAGAGAGAGAGAGAGAGAGAGAGAGAGAGAGAGAGAGAGAGAGAGACTGACTGGGGTGTGGGTGGGGGTGGGGGTGGGGGTGGGAGTAGAACGCAGCAAACTTCCCCCCCTAGGGATACTGGGAGGGGGGGGGGGGTCTTCCGTACAAATAGTTCCCCCACCTTCTGGAAGTTCTGTGCTTATAACTACCTCTAATCTGTCAGTCTCTTTCATTCTGCCTTTTCCCTTTGCATGCTGTTATCTACTATCGTTCTGCCTTTCCGGTCCATTCTCCTGCCTTTTTTCAAGAAATACTTTCAAAAAGATTTCCTCTAGCCAAAGTCAGACATGCTGGGCCTAATTATTCTTACTTAGGTGCATAACAGCAGCATGATGCATCTACGTTCGTAATTGACAGAAATTCTCCTGCCTTTTTTTAAGAAATACTTTCAAAAAGATTTCCTTTACCCGAAGTCAGACATGCTGGGCCTAATTATTCTTACTTAGGCGCATAACAGCAGCATGATGCATCTACGTTCGTAATTGACAGAAACATGCCTGAACGACCCAAGAACAAGAACTTAGAAGACGAAGAAGAAGAAGAAGTACTACTCTCTCTCTCTCTCTGCAGGGGCGAGGTCAAAGTCGAAATGATTATGAAACACTCTTTCTGTGATAGGTCAACATGTGCCCCCCCCCCCCCCCCCCCTGAAAAGAAAGACCGGTAAAGGTAAAGATGTGCCCCCCCCCCCCCCCCCCCCCCCTTTCTCGGTTAATTCTATTTTTTCCGTTTGTGCCTTTCTTACCATACATAAAGCTGTATTTTAGGAACATTTTTAGCTAATTAAAATACAGCTTTATGTATGGTAGGAAAGGCAATAACGGAAAAATAGAATTAACCGAGGATAGGTAGGGGGGGGGGGGGGGAGGGGGGGGCACAGTCTTGCAGATAAGTCCCGGAGCAAGTAAATGTGGGGAGGGGGTAGGTGTAGGGAGGAGATGGGTGTGTGTGTGTGTGTGTGTGTGTGTCTGTGTGTGTGTGTGTGTGTGTGTATGTGTGCGTGTGCGTGCGTGCACGAGTGAGTGTGTGTGTGTGTATATGTATATGTGCGTGCCTGCGTGGGTGGGGGTGGTGTGTGTATGTGTATGCCTATTTGCATGTGTGTGAGCGATTATTTGTTTTGTTGTTGAATTTCTTGCTTTTTAATTTTGTTGTTGTTAAGCGCATAGAGCGAATATAGGGGTGGTAGACCCCCCCCCCCCCCCCCCCCCCAGGGATACAGGTAGGGGGGGGGATGTCTTCCGTACAAATTGACAGAAACATGCCTGAACGATCCAAGAACAAGAACTTAGAAGACGAAGAAGAAGAAGAAGAAGAAGAAGTACTCTCTCTCTCTCTCTCTCTCTCTCTCTCTCTGCATGCGCGAGGTCAAAGTGACCCCCCCCCCCCCCCCCCCCCCCTGAAATGAAAGACCTTACACGTTTGTGATCCATTTTCTTGGAAGGTGAAATGCTGCCTTCTTCTTAGAAATGTAAAACCGAAAGTTTCACTTTCGTGTGTTTGAGACTGGCTCAAAGAAGGTCAAAGGAAAGATCTTTCACTGCCAGTCAGACATGCTGGGCCTAATTATGCTTACTTACGCGCATAACAGCAGCATGATGCATCTACGTTCATAATTGACAGGAAACATGCCTGAACGACCGAAGAAGAAGAATAACGAAGAAGAAGAAGAAGAACTACAACTCTCTCTCTATAGCCTGAGTCGAAAAAAAAGTGATGTTAGCAGGGGGATAGGAGGGGGGGGGGGGGGGGGGGGGTGCGCGCGGTCAAAGTTTAAATCATGATGAAGCACTTTCTGGTATAGGTCAAGATGTGCCAACCCCCTACATTTCTCGGTTAATCTCTGTCTCTCTCTCTCTCTGTCTGTCTGTCTGTGTCTGTCTCTGTGCCTGTTCTTTCCGCGGGCGGAGGACGTTAAACAAATGTTTCATTCATCCAACCGGAACAGCAGTTGTCCTCTTTGCTCTTTGTCTATGTCTTTCTGTCTGTCTGTCTCGCTAGGTACTTCTTCTTCGAATTTGGACGGTAGATGACGGGGACGGTGACGATCCCGTGTGCCAAACCGGTGGGGTGGTGGGTGGGTGGGGGGAAATGTGTGGGGGGGGGGGGGCATTGGCGATTGCACCGGGATGAGACTACACGTATCTGTATTATTAAAAAATCGGGACTTTACTGGTTTAGTCATATAGTAAAAAGCCAACTGTCCATGTATGTGTGTGTGTGTGTGTCTGTGTCTGTGTGTGTGTGTGTGTGTGTCTGAAACACGAAACGGGCCTTATAACTCCGCCGTTTTTCGACCGATTCGCTTCAAATTTGCTGTGAGCCCTAACGCGGCGATGGCAACGGCAACCGAGGCGGCCGTGTCATTTGCGCGGTTCGGCAAATGCGCGAAACGCGCGCGCTATACACCGCTTCACCTTTTCACGCATAACTCCGCCGTTTCTTAACCGAATTGATTCAAATTTGCTGTCAGGCTTGCTATGGCCCGGGCAACGCCTAGCAGCAAATTGGAAGACAATCGGGAGAACGCCTCACTCTCAGAGCAGCGCCAACGGGAAACGGGGCCTTATAACTCCGCCGTTTCTTAACCGAATCCCTTCAAATTTGCTGTACTCAGCGTTACCAGTACTTGCCGTTACCGTTACTAGGTGTGACCAGTATGGTGCATTGCCAGTACGGGGCGTTGCGCTAGTAAACAATAATTCTTCATACTCAGCGAACGACCCCCCCTCCCCCCCCTCACTTTCCCCATCCACTTCTCATCCCCAGCCATTCTTCCCCATCCCCTGAACATAATTGTGTGTGTTTGTGCGCGTGCGTGCGTGCGTGCGTGCGTGAGTGTGTGCGCGCGCGCGTGTGTGTGTGTGTGTGTGTGCGCGTGTGTGTGCGCGTGTGTGTGTGCGTCCGCGTGTGTGTGCGTCCATGTGACTACATAAAAGAAACAAGGGCCTCGCCGAGCGGCAGACATGTCCGTCACCAGCAATGTCACGCACTTGCGACACCCCGTAGAGTGTCACATCCTGACACAAAATTGGAAGGGATTCTGTCTTCAAGTTCACGAGATACAGCTTGAAGAAGAAACATATAGCGCAAAGAAGGAAATTTCGGTTTTCAAGGTCAAGGTCAGCATGGAGATAATTTATGCTCGGATGTTTTCTTCTCTAGGGTATACAGTACCACACACAATCTGAAGCGCTTCTGTCAAATACAAATGTGGAAAATATGTCTTAAACCCCAATTTGTAGACCCCTACCACTTTCAAGGCCTACCGATCTCCCGAACCGTGACCTTGACCTTGATCAGTATGCCACCATCAGAACGGGCATACGCCAACGTACCTCTATGCCAAATTTCTATCACCAACGGTGTGGGAGTTATGGCCCCTTAAATGTTTTTGGTTTTCAAGGTCGCACGCCAAGGTCAAGGTCACGACGGCAAAATGGTTTGCGTGGATCACAGCTGTTTCTGGAGGAACATTTAGTTTATCTATATTTTCAGAAGTTGTTTCAAGCCAACTTTAGTTTACCATAAGTTGCTTTTCATAAATTACAATCACGAATATGTTGTAGTATGTGACAAAATTACTTATATTCAGTGGGCATTGCTAGATGTTCACTCATGGGCAATTTTATTTATGTTTGTGTATTATTCAAGAACATTTTTAGTCCGTCACCAAGACGGACTATTGCGATGGGCTGGTTTGTATTTTTTTTTTTTTTTTCTTTTTTTTTTCTTCTGTCTGTCCCAAGGATATCTCCCGAACCGCTTGACCGAATCGCGTCAAATTTTGTGTGAAGGTGTGCCTCCTTGATAGGAAGAGATCGGCGCAAACCATTTTGCCGTCGTGACCTTGACCTTGACGTACGACCTTGAAAACCGAAAATCTATTTTTAGCCATATCTCGGGCACCTTGGTATGAAGGTGGTTTGGCTTATGCCCGTTCTGATGATGGCATACCGATCAAGGTCAAGGTTAAGGTCAAAAAGATCGCTGGAGCCTGAAAATCGGAGGGTCATTTTTTTCTCCTTCTGTTTGTCCCAAGGATATCTTTCGAACGGGTTGATAGAATCACGTCAAATTTTGTGTGCTGGTGTGTCACCATGAGAGGAAGGCATCCGCGCAAACCATATTGCCGTCGTGACCTTGACCTTGGCGTACGACCTTGAAAACCGAAAATCTTTCAGGGGCCATAACTCCCACACCGTTAGTGTTAGAGTCTTCAAATTTGGCATGAAGGTACTTTGGCTTATGCCCGTTCTGATGGTGGCATACCAATCAAGGTCAAGGTCACGGGCCAGGCGATCCGTAGGCCTTGAAAGTGGTAGGGGTCTACACATTGGGTTTTAAGCCATATTTTCCACATTGGTACTTGACAGAAGCGCTTCAGATTGTGTGTGGTACTGTATACCCTAGAGAAGAAAACATCCGAGCATATATTATCACCATGCTGACCTTGACCTTGAAGTGTGACCTTGAAAACCGAAATTTCCTTCTTTGCGCTATATGTTTCTTCTTCCAGCTCTATCTCGTGAACTAGAAGACAGAATCCCTTCCAATTTTGTGTCAGGATGTGACACTCTACGGGGTGTCGCAAGTGCATGGCATTGCTGGTGACGGACATGTCTGCCGCTCAGCGACGCCCTTGTCTACTAATTATGTTGTATGATACTGCTCAACAAAATAAGTTTTTACCATAAATCTGATGGAAGAAATATATTAAAAATACAATGAAGAACACACAGCCCAAATATTTTTACAAGCGAAAGTTTGGTGCAGTTTTTATCTAAGATTTCTAAATTCAGTCTTTTAACTAAATAGCTTGATTTTGTATGGGGTGGAACAGCTGTGGGATGCCTTCCTCTCATGGTGACACACCAGCACACAAAATTTGACGCCGATTCTGTCAACCCATTCAAAAGATATCCTTGGGACAGACAGAAGGAGAAAAAATGACTCCGATTTTCAGGCTCCTATGATCTTTTTGACCTTGATCTTGACCTTGATCGGTATGCCATCATCAGAACGGGCATAAGCCAAACCACCTTCATACCAAGTTGCAACATCCTATGTCGATCGGTGCCCGAGATATGGCTAAAAATATATTTTCGGTTTTCAAGGTCATACGTCAAGGTCAAGGTCACGACGGCAAAATGGTTTGCGCGGATCTCTTCCTATTAAGGTGGCACACCTCCACACAAAATGGGAAGCGATTCGGTCAAGTGGTTCGGGAGATATCCTTGGGACAGACAGAAGGGGGAAAAAAGAGGAAAAAAATACAAACCAGCCCATCGCAATAGTCCGATCACCTTTGGTGACGGACTAAAAAAGAAAACCATAAAATAAAGGGCAACTTTATGTGACTGCTTCATCATTATTCTCCACTGCAGACCGTTCTGACTGATGCGATGCAGGTTCTGATGTTCTCAAAGCCTCCGAAACAGTCTCCACATCTGTACACGTCTTCCAAAACTAACCAGCAGCTAGAAGGTAGAACAGTAGCCATTGCATGACTAGTGAACATCGAACACGCACTTCACACTGTAAATAACAGGGTCCTCGTTTCTGACCATGCTAGCCCTCCAACAGCTACTATTTAGCAACACTGTCTGTCTGTTTGTCTGTCTGTCTGTTTGTCTGTCTGTCTGTCTGTCTGTCTGTCCGTCTGTCTGCCTGTCTGATGCCCCCAGCGTGTGATGCTATTTGCAGACAAGGTGAGGGGAGAAAGCAGAATTGACCGTCTTCTTTACACCTGACTGGTCCAGCCGATAATGTCCCCTGAATCATTCAGCATAGCACAACACTCTTCTCTGTGTCTCAGTCTCTGCCTCGGGCAGTCTGCCTAGCTGTCTATATGTCTGTGTCTCTGTCTCTCTGTATCTCTATCTGTCTCTTTGTCTCTCTCTCTGTCTCTTTGTGTCTCTCTCTGTCTCTTCTCTCTCTCTCTCTCTCTCTCTCTCTCTCTCTGATTCTCAAGCATCATTAAATATAGATGGGGACGCTCACAGTCAGCCACTTTGCGTGTCTCTCCCCATTTAGGAGACACCTTCCATCTTCTAAAACAGCACCCCTGTTCCATTCCTCTTGAACACCAAGGGATGCACATTGGCAGAACTAATGGAATCACAGCACACATGATGAGGAATGTAGAGTGAAGAAGGGAAGATTGCGAAAATAAATAGTGAACACGGTATAAGAGGGACAGTGTATTGTGACGCTTTAAATGCAAATCTTTACCTGTCCGCGAGCTCCGATTCTCGTCGTTTTCAGTAGGGGGTTTTGTGGGTGGTGTCCTGCCTATGTTACATCAGAACAAACTCCACTGAGCTCCACCAAAGTGACTCGGCAACAGTGCAGTGTCTCCTCAGTTGGTTGCCTATTGACGGCCTCACATATTTTCGCTGCTCTTGGACCGCTGATTTCGGATTCCACGACCTGGCAAAGAAGGGTGTGGCTGCGAGTCGGGACTCGAAATGAGCTGCGTGAGAGCCCTGAAGATGATACAACAACACAAATCGCTTTAGTATTTGATTGGCTCAACAGTCGACCAATCCGGGGGCAGGGAGGAAGAGAAGAACCAATAGAAAGCCACTGGTGTGGTCATGTGGTCCGAGTTGGCAACCGCCATAGACCGGTTAGGGCTAGTCTACCACATGGCGATTTGCTGACAATTATTGCAATGGGGATGGGGTGGGGGTGGGGTGGGGGTGCAGGTATAAAGGACCAATGACCAATCGCCTTTTGATTGACAATTAGAGAACGGCACTTGATGTTGTGAGCGGGGAAGGGAGGCGAGTTACTGTTAACGGCCACTGCCGTACGTCAGAAATGAGTGCACGTGCAACGTTCTGCTGTCGATGATTCCTAATGCCTTGGTGTTTGTTTAAAGAGAGAGAGAGAGAGAGAGAGAGAGAGAGAGAGAGAGAGAGAGAGAGAGAGAGAGAGAGAGAGAGAGAGAGAGAGAGAGAGAGAGACAGACAGACAGACAGACCAGACAGACAGGAAGAGACGGAGAGAGATCGCACGGAAGAATATAATGAGTGGGATAACAAGAAGACAAACAACATGAATAAGTAATTAATTAGTCTGGTGACCTTTTCAGTGGATATGTTGCAAAGCAACTAAGGCCAAGCATCACTAGTCAGAAACAAACAGCGATCCGCCACAGACCAACATTTCACATTAATGCCCAGTTAATGATATGTTCAGTGTTTCATTTGTGAGGCTAACCTAAAACAAGCACTGTTGTAATCAAAGCAATGGCTTGGATCAATACCCCATCTTCTGTTTAATGTGTTGTGTTGACGTACAGATTTGATGGCTAACTCCTCTCATCGTGATTCCATTCAGCTGCTGTTGAACCGGTGTTTACCGAACAAACAGCGCAGCTTACGGTCTGTACGGATTTCCTAGTTCTCCTTGCATTGGGGTCTGTCCGCGTCTCTTTCTTCGTCTTGCCCTTTTCTCTCTCTCTCTCTCTCTCTCTCTCTCTCTCTCTCTCTCTCTCTCTCTCTCTCTCTCTCTCTCTCTCTCTCTCTCTCTCTCTCTCTCTCTCTCTCTCTCTCTCTCTCTCTCTCTCTCTCTCATATGCTAACTGATGTCTATCTAAACGAAGATTGTTATTGTTGGATGGTTATTCAATTTGTCAGTTGGTTAACAATGTGGGTGTGTGTGCGTGCGTGTGCGTGCTTGTGCGTGTGCGTGTGTGCATGTGCGTGTGTGTGTGTGTGTGTGTACGCGCGCGCGTGTGTCTGTATGTGTATGTGTGTTGATAATATGTTTAGTTCTAAATCTTCTGTTCTTGATCATTATTTTTGTGTATGCTTAATTTGTTTTGCAAGAAAACGTTGCACGAAATGATGATGGTGTTGTGCAAACCCCCATGACACGAAAGCTGTATCTGGCTAATGTCATTAAACAATCAAAGTATCAAGTCTCTCTCTCTCTCTCTCTCTCTCTCTCTCTCTCTCTCTCTCTCTCTCTCTCTCTCTCTCTCTCTCTCTCTCTCTCTCCTCTCT
>CM065685.1:831586-861586 GCA_017654935.2 Phymorhynchus buccinoides | reverse complement strand
TTTAAAAGAGGATATCACACGGACATTGGTGTTTCTTTGTTGTTTTTGGCTCACGTCGTTTTTTAAAACAAAGTGAGTCTATAGTATCGTACATGTTCGGTTGTGTGTCTGTGTGTATGTGTGTGTGTATGTGTGTGTGTGTGTGTGTGTGTGTGTGTGTGTGTGTGTGTGTGTGTGTGTGTGTGTGTGTGTGTGTGTGTGTGTGTGTGTGTGTGTGTGTGTTGCGTCCGTGGCCCCGACCTTTAACCTTAACTCAAACCTTAACGTTGTTTTCTCTAAACATGTAAGGCGTTAGAGGGTTAAAGTTAGCAGGATACTTGATTTTGACGTGAGCCTTCAAGTCATGACGATCAAAGCAGTCAGATACTTTGATAAAGAACAAAATAAAGATAATCATTTGTTGCAGAGATTACTGTTGTGCAACCTTTAACCTTGACTCAGTCACACTCTTCAAACTAAAGAAGACTCTCACTCTCCACTGAAACTTTAACGTTGTCGTTTTCTTAAAAAAACATAAGATGTTAGAGGGTTAAAGTTAGCAGGATACTTGATTTTGACGTGAGCCTTCAAGTCATGACGATCAAAGCTGTCAGATACATCGGTAAGGAACAAAAGAAAGAAAATCATGTGTTGCAGAGATTACTGTTGTGTTGTACCGAGTAGGAGATACTGGAAAGAAGACTCCATTAGATATACAAAAACGCTCTTTAAAAAGAAACACAAGACTTCAGGTGTGTACAAATAGGTACATTTTAACGTCGTTAACTTATATTTTCTGTAACAAATGGATGTACCGAGTGTGTGCGTTGACGGCCCGGTTGTTTCGTTTTATTTGCGCGTTTGAGTAACGGTTGTTCGTGTTCATTCGCACATCATCTCTGCGCATGCAATACTTAGCCTACCGCACTTCCGGCAACAAGGCCTAGGCCTAGAGAATAAGAAATCACGCCTTACCTCATAATCAAGACGACGTACTTAACATTTAGCCCACATTCATTTCAGTCTTGAAAAAAAATATACGGAAAATCCAGGGTTCGTCGATTTCACTGCCTTCGACGTACGAATCCTTTGTTAGGCCTAGACGATTGATCACCATGAGCAAAGACTGTACAGGGGAAGATAAACATGGATGAGCTTGCTGGCTGTGACCTTGACCTTTGCTTTGTGGCAGAGGGGGGGGGGGGGGGGGGGGGCGGGGGAATTAACGAAACGAAAATAAAATATTAGGACTAATATAAAATATCTTACAGAAATGTAGATGATGTGGAACAAGTTTTCATCGCATGAACAATCAGTTTAAAACAGTAACAGAATTACGCAACTTCAATTATTAATTTTCTAAGAGTAAGAGGCTTAGACCCACAGGCAAAGACTGTAGGCCTACTACAGGTGTCCGTAGACCCCCCTTACCCCGGCGGGGGGGGGGGGGGGGGGGGGGGGGGGGATTGGTCACTATGTTTTTCTGAAAGCTTGGTCAATATGCTTTTCAATTTCACTTGTTTGCCAAAAATAAAAATAGGGCTCCACTATGTTACATGCGCATATATAAACATACATATAATTAAATTTTAAAGAAAGGGGTAGGGGTAATTTAATGCATAGAAATCATTTTAATTTACACAGTAAAATAAAAATTAATTCTGTTTTCAGATGCACAAGTGTCTACATAACAGTATTCTCTCTATACAGGCATGGGAATTGTCATGGGAATTCCCATGCCTGCTATAGTAATACAAATCAGACGTGAGCCTTGAAGGCTTTGCCTCTTGTTAGTTGTTTGTTTGCTTGGCATCGAAAATACGATTGTTAGATTTGATTCGGGTGGATTTAGTACCTTAATCTAACACTATTGCAAACCTTTGCCTTACACACACACGCGCGTGCGCGCGCACACGCACACACACACACGCGCGCGCGCGCGCGCGCACACACACACACTGTCTGTCTGTCTGTCTGTCTGTCTGTCTGTCTGTCTGTCTGTCTGTCTGTCTGTCTGTCTGTCTGTCTGTCTGTCTGTCTGTCTGTCTGTCTGTCTGTCTGTCTGCCTGTCTGTCTGTCTGCCTGTCTGGCTGTCTCCAGTTCAGAATCCAAAGTACTACCGTTCTAACAAAACTGAAACAACAAAATGATGAAGCGGAAAAAAGAAACCCAAGTTTTGGAGACGACGTTTTGTCTGATGACATCCTGATGGAAGATAGCTGGAGGCCAAATGTCGAACATCAAGCACAGTGACAGAAACAAAGGAGGGTTCCTTTCTCCTGTCGTTGATCGTGTGGTCGATGTCGCAGTACATGTCTGAAGACAGCACAGGGCGTAACGTCGTTAATGTGTGACGTCATACCAGTGGCCTCACGTGGATACACCCACATCAACAGTCGTCGTTAATTTCACTAATGGTTGGCCTCCATTGTCATTTTGGTTTAGAAATTAAGAATAATTATCTGCTGCATCGTTCACAGAAATGATAAAGGAAAGCATTCTTTCGGGAACGAGATTGTTAGGGTTCATACGATTGAACCGTGTGTGTTGTGCAAGTGTGCAGTTGTGTGTGAGTCCTAATGAACAATTCCATCAAGAAGCTATGACTTTCCACTTCAATGATAATAAACGCTAAACACTTTCAAACTCTTGGTTATGCGTGTGTTTGTTTGTTCGCTTGTTTCTGTTTGTCTTGTTTGTTCCTCTCATTGCTGTGCTGGCTTACAAACTACATAGTGTCCAGTTTCAATGTTGGTCACGTGTGCACAACGACGCTCCGGGGCTCCACAGTGGGGCAGTGAAGGTCAAACCAGCACCAGAACAAAACAGCAAACAAAATGGAAGGCCGGTAACTAAGGGCTGTGCTGAATGGTCTTACAATCGTGTAGAAATCATGTCAGATAAACCACCAAGGCTTCCAATGCGGTAGTAACATTTAAGTGTACATCTTTTATTGCCAAACTTTGGAAGCTGAAGGGGGGAAGGGGGGGGGGGGGGGGGGGTCATGTGCAATGTCAAAGTAGTATTCACCCATGTTTTCGATGTTCACTCATTCGATTATTTTCATTTTTATTGGGTAGAGCTGTATTTAATGTTGGAAGTTGGTAGGCCAACTATATATAAATAAGAAGAGAAAGATTGGAGCAGCAAGAAAACATGTAAGGACAAATAGAACACAAGATCAGAATGAATACGTCAAACAATATAATAGGAAATAAATACATAAAGAACATAATTATTCAGCACACAAACAGAAAGAAAAACTGCTACAAAGGTTAGCAGAAAAGACAGGTACGAGGAGCAGAAAAGACAGGTACGAGGAGCAGAAAAGAGGAAGAAAGAAACTAATAAAGGGGGCTATGCCGATGAAAAGGAAGGAAACAGCGAGTAAATGAACAAAAGAATGAAACAAATACCGCAAGGGAGTAGGGGGGGGGGGGGTCGAAGCAGAACGAAGCAGAACGAAGAAACAAACGACATTTGATTCATGCAGAGAATAAAAGAGGGGTCTAAGAAAAAACAGCAACAACAAACGGAATACTGAAATGTAAACAAAACCACTAACAACGACATGAATGATTCCTGAGTTCGGGGCTGTAAACTGAAGACCCACTAGGGATGCAATGCCTGTAAACTGTGCTGTAAGAAACACTGTACAATGTTGGATTGGGTCAGATGGGGTGGGGGTGCACGGTAGTAGTGGGGATGGATGGATAGAATGATAAAGGTAGAGGGGGGAGGGGGTGCACGGGGGAGGGCAATGGTGTAGAGTAGGATCAGGGTTGTTTCTTCTGATGTTGCTTTTCTGTTTCCAACATGACTTTGGGTGTTTTTCTGTTTTGTGTGTTTTTCTGTTTTTGTCTTGGAAAGGATGGTTTATGTATTGTTTTGTGTCTTTGAGCAAAACAATAGTTGAATTACGGTCAGATCTGAGAGTAGAAAGAAAGAGAGAGAGGGGGAAGAAAAGTGAGAAAGATATATTATTTTTTATCTATAGAGGGTACATGTGCATCAAAGAGGACACACACAAAAATGCCCATATGCACACACTATCTGTCTCCCTCTGTCAGGCTCAAGAAATGTTCATACACACTTCAATAGCAAATCCACAATGAACTCTTCAACACAGACCTAACCCATGTCTTCACACTGTTCTCTGTTCCAGGTGCGGTGGGTCTGCAGAGGGCGGGGAAGGAGCGAGGAGTTCCCCTGGATGAAAACCCCATCAGCATCACAGTGGTCCAGGGCTCCACTGCTGTGTTGCCGTGCACTGTGGACCCCAGCTACACCGAGCAGAACAAAGACCAGTACAAGGTAGGTACTGTGCACAGTGGTGTATGATGGTGTGTAGTGGTGTACAGTGGTGTACAGTGGTGTACAGTGGTGTAGTAAACCCCATCAGCATCACAGTGGTGTATGATGGTGTGTAGTGGTGTACAGTGGTGTACAGTGGTGTACAGTGGTGTACAGTGGTGTACAGTGGTGTAGTAAACCCCATCAGCATCACAGTGGTCCAGGGCTCCACTGCTGTGTTGCCGTGTACTGTGGACCCCAGCTACACCGAGCAGAACAAAGACCAGTACAAGGTAGGTACTGTGCACAGTGGTGTGTGCTGGTGTGTAGTGGTGTACAGTGGTGTATGATGGTGTGTAGTGGTGTACAGTGGTGTACAGTGGTGTAGTAAACCCCATCAGCATCACAGTGGTGCAGGGCTCCACTGCTGTGTTGCCGTGTACTGTGGACCCCAGCTACACCGAGCAGAACAAAGACCAGTACAAGGTAGGTACTGTGCACAGTGGTGTGGGTCAGTCCAGAGAGAACAGCTATCAGTATTGATGACCGCAGGATGATCTACGACATGCGGATCAGCGTGGAGTGTGTCCAACGTAACATGGTGTTGCTCTCTGGGTCAGTCCAGAGAGAACAGCCATCAGCATTGAAGACCGTAGGATGATCAACGACATGAGGATCAGTGTGGAGTGTGTCCAACGTAACATGGCGTTGCTCTCTGTCATGCAGGTGGTGTGGGTCAGTCCAGAGAGAACAGCCATCAACATTGAAGACCGTAGGATGATCAACGACATGATCAGTGTGGAGTGTGTCCAACGTAGCATAACACTATGCTCTCTGTGATCCAGGTGGTGTGGGTCAGTCCAGAGAGAACAGCCATCAGCATTGAAGACCGCAGGATGATCAACGACATGAGGATCAGTGTGGAGTGTGTCCAACGTAACATGGTGTTGCTCTCTGTGATCCAGGTGGTGTGGGTCAGTCCAGAGAGAACAGCCATCAGCATTGAAGACCGTAGGATGATCAACGACATGCGGATCAGTGTGGAGCGGCCCTTCCTCAAGGACTGGAATCTGCACATCAGGAATGTGTCTGTCACTGACACTGGAGAGTTCATGTGTCAGCTCAACACACACCCTGTCAAGTCCAAGAGTGTGCACCTCAGAGTCAATGGTGAGACACAGAAAACGAAACGAAAAAGAAAACGAAATTTTATTTAACCAGGGAACATGAGATAAGCAAGTTACATGCTTTTTTCACCCAGCCCTGGGGAAAAATAAAGCAAATCAAACAAGAAAGCTAGATAATATATGTACAATCAGAAATGAGAAGAAAAGGGAGGGAGGATGGGGGGAAGAGGCACAGAGGGGGATAAGGATGGGGAAATTTTGGAAATTAAAGTATAGGAAAAAAAGAAGTCATCATGCAAACATAAAATCAGCAAAGGATAACACTCCTCATCATTATCATTATCAGTAATAGTAAGATAGTAATAAACACACAAGTTATATCATACAAAAGTATCAAACAAATATATGTTATCACATATTATATCAAAATCAGCAATCATAGAGAGATTGAGAGAGAGAGAGAGAGAGAGAGAGAGAGAGAGAGAGAGAGAGAGAGAGAGAGAGAGAGAGAGAGAGAGAGAGAGAGAGAGAGAGAGAGAGAGAGAGAGAGAGAGAGAGAGAGAGAGAGAGAGAGAGAGAGAGAGAGAGAGAGAGAGAGAGAGAGAGAGAGGGAGAGAAAGAAAGAGACACACAGAGAGTAGTCTAGAGAGACAGGGACAGGGACAGCGACAGAAAGGGTAGTGAGGGGAACGTTATGTAGCAGACAGTGAGTCTAACAGAGCGCGACAGACAAACACACACAGACACAAACCTCAGACACACAGAAAGATGGACATTCAGACTGTCATAAGAAAAGAAAGAGACCAAGGCTGACAGGCCAGTGGTGCCCATGGGGGAAACCCTCCTCAGTCCATGGTGAATGGTGCCCATGGGGGAAACCCTCCTCTGTCCATGGCCAGTGGTGTCCATGGGGGAAACCCTCCTCTGTCCATGGCCAGTGGTGTCCATGGGGGAAACCCTCCTCAGTCCATGACCAGTGATGCCCATGGGGGAAACCCTCCTCTGTCCATGGCCAGTGATGTCCATGGGGGAAACCCTCCTCAGTCCATGGCCAGTGGTGCCCATGGGGGAAACCCTCCTCAGTCCATGGCCAATGGTGCCCATGGGGGAAACCCTCCTCTGTCCATGGTGAATGGTGTCCATGGGGGAAACCCTCCTCTGTCCATGGCCAATGGTGCCCATGGGGGAAACCCTCCTCTGTCCATGGTGAATGGTGCCCATGGGGGAAACCCTCCTCTGTCCATGGTGAATGGTGCCCATGGGGGAAACCCTCCTCTGTCCATGGCCAATGGTGCCCATGGGGGAAACCCTCCTCTGTCCATGGTGAATGGTGCCCATGGGGGAAACCCTCCTCTGTCCATGGTGAATGGTGCCCATGGGGGAAACCCTCCTCTGTCCATGGTGAATGGTGCCCATGGGGGAAACCCTCCTCTGTCCATGGTGAATGGTGCCCATGGGGGAAACCCTCCTCTGTCCATGGTGAATGGTGCCCATGGGGGAAACCCTCCTCTGTCCATGGTGAATGGTGCCCATGGGGGAAACCCTCCTCTGTCCATGGTGAATGGTGCCCATGGGGGAAACCCTCCTCTGTCCATGGCGAATGGTGCCCATGGGGGAAACCCTCCTCTGTCCATGGCGAGTGGTGTCCATGGGGGAAACCCTCCTCTGTCCATGGGAATGGTGCCCATGGGGGAAACCCTCCTCAGTCCATGGTGAATGGTGCCCATGGGGGAAACCCTCCTCTGTCCATGGCGAATGGTGCCCATGGGGGAAACCCTCCTCTGTCCATGGTGAATGGTGCCCATGGGGGAAACCCTCCTCTGTCCATGGTGAATGGTGCCCATGGGGGAAACCCTCCTCTGTCCATGGTGAATGGTGCCCATGGGGGAAACCCTCCTCTGTCCATGGTGAATGGTGCCCATGGGGGAAACCCTCCTCTGTCCATGGTGAATGGTGCCCATGGGGGAAACCCTCCTCTGTCCATGGTGAATGGTGCCCATGGGGGAAACCCTCCTCTGTCCATGGTGAATGGTGCCCATGGGGGAAACCCTCCTCTGTCCATGGTGAATGGTGCCCATGGGGGAAACCCTCCTCTGTCCATGGTGAATGGTGCCCATGGGGGAAACCCTCCTCTGTCCATGGTGAATGGTGCCCATGGGGGAAACCCTCCTCTGTCCATGGTGAATGGTGCCCATGGGGGAAACCCTCCTCTGTCCATGGTGAATGGTGCCCATGGGGGAAACCCTCCTCTGTCCATGGCGAATGGTGCCCATGGGGGAAACCCTCCTCTGTCCATGGCGAATGGTGCCCATGGGGGAAACCCTCCTCTGTCCATGGCGAATGGTGCCCATGGGGGAAACCCTCCTCTGTCCATGGCGAATGGTGCCCATGGGGGAAACCCTCCTCTGTCCATGGTGAATGGTGCCCATGGGGGAAACCCTCCTCTGTCCATGGCGAATGGTGCCCATGGGGGAAACCCTCCTCTGTCCATGGTGAATGGTGCCCATGGGGGAAACCCTCCTCTGTCCATGGCGAATGGTGCCCATGGGGGAAACCCTCCTCTGTCCATGGCGAATGGTGCCCATGGGGGAAACCCTCCTCTGTCCATGGTGAATGGTGCCCATGGGGGAAACCCTCCTCTGTCCATGGTGAATGGTGCCCATGGGGGAAACCCTCCTCTGTCCATGGCGAATGGTGCCCATGGGGGAAACCCTCCTCTGTCCATGGCGAATGGTGCCCATGGGGGAAACCCTCCTCTGTCCATGGCGAATGGTGCCCATGGGGGAAACCCTCCTCTGTCCATGGCGAATGGTGCCCATGGGGGAAACCCTCCTCTGTCCATGGTGAATGGTGCCCATGGGGGAAACCCTCCTCTGTCCATGGCGAATGGTGCCCATGGGGGAAACCCTCCTCTGTCCATGGCGAATGGTGCCCATGGGGGAAACCCTCCTCTGTCCATGGCGAATGGTGCCCATGGGGGAAACCCTCCTCTGTCCATGGCGAATGGTGCCCATGGGGGAAACCCTCCTCTGTCCATGGTGAATGGTGCCCATGGGGGAAACTCCTCCTCCCGTCTGACACCCCCATCGTACAGACACCCTCGTCTGTCCATGGTGAATGGTGCCCATGGGGGAAACCCTCCTCTGTCCATGGTGAATGGTGCCCATGGGGGAAACCCTCCTCAGTCCATGGTGAATGGTGCCCATGGGGGAAACCCTCCTCTGTCCATGGTGAATGGTGCCCATGGGGGAAACCCTCCTCAGTCCATGGCGAGTGGTGCCCATGGGGGAAACCCTCCTCTGTCCATGGTGAATGGTGCCCATGGGGGAAACCCTCCTCTGTCCATGGTGAATGGTGCCCATGGGGGAAACCCTCCTCTGTCCATGGTGAATGGTGCCCATGGGGGAAACCCTCCTCTGTCCATGGCGAATGGTGCCCATGGGGGAAACCCTCCTGACCTGTCCATGGTGAATGGTGCCCATGGGGGAAACCCTCCTCTGTCCATGGTGAATGGTGCCCATGGGGGAAACCCTCCTCTGTCCATGGTGAATGGTGCCCATGGGGGAAACCCTCCTCTGTCCATGACGAATGGTGCCCATGGGGGAAACCCTCCTCTGTCCATGGTGAATGGTGCCCATGGGGGAAACCCTCCTCTGTCCATGGTGAATGGTGCCCATGGGGGAAACCCTCCTCTGTCCATGGAATGGTGCCCATGGGGGAAACCCTCCTCTGTCCATGAAGAATGATGCCCATGGGGGAAACCCTCCTCTGTCCATGGCCAATGGTGCCCATGGGGGAAACCCTCCTCTGTCCATGGTGAATGGTGCCCATGGGGGAAACCCTCCTCTGTCCATGGTGAATGGTGCCCATGGGGGAAACCCTCCTCTGTTCCATGGCCAGAATGGTGCCCCTTGACCCAAACACAAGGCTCAGTACTTAGACCAGTCCTCTTCGAAACCCTCCTCTGTCCATGGCCAATGGTGCCCATGGGGGAAACCCTCCTCTGTCCATGGTGAATGGTGTCAATGGGGAAACCCTCCTCAGTCCATTCACAATGGTGTACATGGCCCATGCACTGAAACGGCATGGGAAACCCTCCTCTCTGTCCATGGTGAATGGTGCCCATGGGGGAAACCCTCCTCTGTCCATGGCCAGTGGTGCCCATGGGGGAAACCCTCCTCAGTCCATGGTGAATGGTGCCCATGGGGGAAACCCTCCTCTGTCCATGGTGAATGGTGCCCATGGGGGAAACCCTCCTCTGTCCATGGCCATCTTGGTGCCCATGGGGGAAACCCTCCTCAGTCCATGGACCAGTGGTGCCCATGGGGGAAACCCTCCTCTGTCCATGGTGAATGGTGCCCATGGGGGAAACCCTCCTCTGTCCATGGTGAATGGTGCCCATGGGGGAAACCCTCCTCTGTCCATGGTGAATGGTGCCCATGGGGGAAACCCTCCTCTGTCCATGGCGAAGTGGATGCTACCCATGGGGGAAACGGAGGCCTTGTTCATCCACCTCCTCTAGTCCATGGCCAAGTGGTGCCCATGGGGGAAACCCTCCTCTGTCCATGGTGAATGGTGCCCATGGGGGAAACCCTCCTCTGTCCATGGTGAATGGTGCCCATGGGGGAAACCCTCCTCTGTCCATGGTGAATGGTGCCCATGGGGGAAACCCTCCTCTGTCCATGGTGAATGGTGCCCATGGGGGAAACCCTCCTCTGTCCATTTTGAATGGTGCCCATGGGGGAAACCCTCCTCTGTCCATGGTGAATGGTGCCCATGGGGGAAACCCTCCTCTGTCCATGGTGAATGGTGCCCATGGGGGAAACCCTCCTCTGTCCATGGTGAATGGTGCCCATGGGGGAAACCCTCCTCAGTCATCATGGAAAACCCTCTCGAATGTCCATGTGTCCATGGGGGAAACCCTCCTCTGTCCATGAATGGTGCCCATGGGGTGGTGCCCATGGGGGAAACCCTCCTCTGTCCATGGCCAGAATGGTGCCCATGGGGGAAACCCTCCTCAGTCCATGAACAATGGTGTCCATGGGGGAAACCCTCCTCTGTCCATGGTGAATGGTGCCCATGGGGGAAACCCTCCTCTGTCCATGGCGAATGGTGCCCATGGGGGAAACCCTCCTCTGTCCATGGTGAATGGTGCCCATGGGGGAAACCCTCCTCTGTCCATGGTGAATGGTGCCCATGGGGGAAACCCTCCTCTGTCCATGGCCAATGGTGCCCATGGGGGAAACCCTCCTCTGTCCATGGTGAGTGGTGCCCATGGGGGAAACCCTCCTCTGTCCATGTCCAGAATGGTGCCCATGGGGGAAACCCTCCTCTGTCCATGGTGAATGGTGCCCATGGGGGAAACCCTCCTCTGTCCATGGTGAATGGTGCCCATGGGGGAAACCCTCCTCTGTCCATGGTGAATGGTGCCCATGGGGGAAACCCTCCTCTGTCCATGGTGAATGGTGCCCATGGGGGAAACCCTCCTCTGTCCATGGCGAATGGTGCCCATGGGGGAAACCCTCCTCTGTCCATGGTGAATGGTGCCCATGGGGGAAACCCTCCTCTGTCCATGGCGAATGGTGCCCATGGGGGAAACCCTCCTCTGTCCATGGTGAATGGTGCCCATGGGGGAAACCCTCCTCTGTCCATGGCGAATGGTGCCCATGGGGGAAACCCTCCTCTGTCCATGGCGAATGGTGCCCATGGGGGAAACCCTCCTCTGTCCATGGCGAATGGTGCCCATGGGGGAAACCCTCCTCTGTCCATGGCCAGTGGTGCCCATGGGGGAAACCCTCCTCTGTCCATGGCGAATGGTGCCCATGGGGGAAACCCTCCTCTGTCCATGGCCAGTGGTGCCCATGGGGGAAACCCTCCTCTGTCCATGGCCAGTGGTGCCCATGGGGGAAACCCTCCTCTGTCCATGGCGAATGGTGCCCATGGGGGAAACCCTCCTCTGTCCATGGCCAGTGGTGCCCATGGGGGAAACCCTCCTCTGTCCATGGTGAATGGTGCCCATGGGGGAAACCCTCCTCTGTCCATGGCGAATGGTGCCCATGGGGGAAACCCTCCTCTGTCCATGGCGAATGGTGCCCATGGGGGAAAATGGTGCCCATGGGGGAAACCCTCCTCTGTCCATGGTGAATGGTGCCCATGGGGGAAACCCTCCTCTGTCCATGGTGAATGGTGCCCATGGGGGAAACCCTCCTCTGTCCATGGCGAATGGTGCCCATGGGGGAAACCCTCCTCTGTCCATGGTGAATGGTGCCCATGGGGGAAACCCTCCTCTGTCCATGGTGAATGGTGCCCATGGGGGAAACCCTCCTCTGTCCATGGTGAATGGTGCCCATGGGGGAAACCCTCCTCTGTCCATGGTGAATGGTGCCCATGGGGGAAACCCTCCTCTGTCCATGGTGAATGGTGCCCATGGGGGAAACCCTCCTCTGTCCATGGTGAATGGTGCCCATGGGGGAAACCCTCCTCTGTCCATGGTGAATGGTGCCCATGGGGGAAAATGGTGCCCATGGGGGAAACCCTCCTCTGTCCATGGTGAATGGTGCCCATGGGGGAAACCCTCCTCTGTCCATGGCGAATGGTGCCCATGGGGGAAACCCTCCTCTGTCCATGGCGAATGGTGCCCATGGGGGAAACCCTCCTCTGTCCATGGCGAATGGTGCCCATGGGGGAAACCCTCCTCTGTCCATGGCCAGTGGTGCCCATGGGGGAAACCCTCCTCTGTCCATGGCGAGTGGTGCCCATGGGGGAAACCCTCCTCTGTCCATGGCGAATGGTGCCCATGGGGGAAACCCTCCTCAGTCCATGGTGAATGGTGCCCATGGGGGAAACCCTCCTCTGTCCATGGTGAATGGTGCCCATGGGGGAAACCCTCCTCTGTCCATGGTGAATGGTGCCCATGGGGGAAACCCTCCTCTGTCCATGGCGAATGGTGCCCATGGGGGAAACCCTCCTCTGTCCATGGTGAATGGTGCCCATGGGGGAAACCCTCCTCTGTCCATGGTGAATGGTGCCCATGGGGGAAACCCTCCTCTGTCCATGGTGAATGGTGCCCATGGGGGAAACCCTCCTCTGTCCATGGTGAATGGTGCCCATGGGGGAAACCCTCCTCTGTCCATGGTGAATGGTGCCCATGGGGGAAACCCTCCTCTGTCCATGGTGAATGGTGCCCATTGGGGAAACCCTCCTCTGTCCATGGCGAATGGTGCCCATGGGGGAAACCCTCCTCTGTCCATGGCCAGTGGTGCCCATGGGGGAAACCCTCCTCTGTCCATGGTGAATGGTGCCCATGGGGGAAACCCTCCTCTGTCCATGGCCAGTGGTGCCCATGGGGGAAACCCTCCTCTGTCCATGGTGAATGGTGCCCATGGGGGAAACCCTCCTCTGTCCATGGTGAATGGTGCCCATGGGGGAAACCCTCCTCTGTCCATGGCGAATGGTGCCCATGGGGGAAACCCTCCTCTGTCCATGGTGAATGGTGCCCATGGGGGAAACCCTCCTCTGTCCATGGTGAATGGTGCCCATGGGGGAAACCCTCCTCTGTCCATGGTGAATGGTGCCCATGGGGGAAACCCTCCTCTGTCCATGGTGAATGGTGCCCATGGGGGAAACCCTCCTCTGTCCATGGTGAATGGTGCCCATGGGGGAAACCCTCCTCTGTCCATGGTGAATGGTGCCCATGGGGGAAACCCTCCTCTGTCCATGGTGAATGGTGCCCATGGGGGAAACCCTCCTCTGTCCATGGTGAATGGTGCCCATGGGGGAAACCCTCCTCTGTCCATGGTGAATGGTGCCCATGGGGGAAACCCTCCTCTGTCCATGGTGAATGGTGCCCATGGGGGAAACCCTCCTCTGTCCATGGTGAATGGTGCCCATGGGGGAAACCCTCCTCTGTCCATGGTGAATGGTGCCCATGGGGGAAACCCTCCTCTGTCCATGGTGAATGGTGCCCATGGGGGAAACCCTCCTCTGTCCATGGTGAATGGTGCCCATGGGGGAAACCCTCCTCTGTCCATGGTGAATGGTGCCCATGGGGGAAACCCTCCTCTGTCCATGGTGAATGGTGCCCATGGGGGAAACCCTCCTCTGTCCATGGTGAATGGTGCCCATGGGGGAAACCCTCCTCTGTCCATGGTGAATGGTGCCCATGGGGGAAACCCTCCTCTGTCCATGGTGAATGGTGCCCATGGGGGAAACCCTCCTCTGTCCATGGTGAATGGTGCCCATGGGGGAAACCCTCCTCTGTCCATGGTGAATGGTGCCCATGGGGGAAACCCTCCTCTGTCCATGGTGAATGGTGCCCATGGGGGAAACCCTCCTCTGTCCATGGTGAATGGTGCCCATGGGGGAAACCCTCCTCAGTCCATGGTGAATGGTGCCCATGGGGGAAACCCTCCTCTGTCCATGGTGAATGGTGCCCATGGGGGAAACCCTCCTCTGTCCATGGTGAATGGTGCCCATGGGGGAAACCCTCCTCTGTCCATGGCGAATGGTGCCCATGGGGGAAACCCTCCTCTGTCCATGGTGAATGGTGCCCATGGGGGAAACCCTCCTCTGTCCATGGTGAATGGTGCCCATGGGGGAAACCCTCCTCTGTCCATGGTGAATGGTGCCCATGGGGGAAACCCTCCTCTGTCCATGGCGAATGGTGCCCATGGGGGAAACCCTCCTCTGTCCATGGTGAATGGTGCCCATGGGGGAAACCCTCCTCTGTCCATGGTGAATGGTGCCCATGGGGGAAACCCTCCTCTGTCCATGGCCAGTGGTGCCCATGGGGGAAACCCTCCTCTGTCCATGGCGAATGGTGCCCATGGGGGAAACCCTCCTCTGTCCATGGTGAATGGTGCCCATGGGGGAAACCCTCCTCTGTCCATGGTGAATGGTGCCCATGGGGGAAACCCTCCTCTGTCCATGGTGAATGGTGCCCATGGGGGAAACCCTCCTCTGTCCATGGTGAATGGTGCCCATGGGGGAAACCCTCCTCTGTCCATGGTGAATGGTGCCCATGGGGGAAACCCTCCTCTGTCCATGGTGAATGGTGCCCATGGGGGAAACCCTCCTCTGTCCATGGTGAATGGTGCCCATGGGGGAAACCCTCCTCTGTCCATGGTGAATGGTGCCCATGGGGGAAACCCTCCTCTGTCCATGGTGAATGGTGCCCATGGGGGAAACCCTCCTCTGTCCATGGCCAGTGATGCCCATGGGGGAAACCCTCCTCAGTCCATGGCCAGTGATGCCCATGGGGGAAACCCTGATGTGGTGCCCATGGGGGAAACCCTCCTCTGTCCATGGTGAATGGTGCCCATGGGGGAAACCCTCCTCTGTCCATGGCGAATGGTGCCCATGGGGGAAACCCTCCTCAGTCCATGGTGAATGGTGCCCATGGGGGAAACCCTCCTCTGTCCATGGTGAATGGTGCCCATGGGGGAAACCCTCCTCAGTCCATGGCCAGTGGTGCCCATGGGGGAAACCCTCCTCTGTCCATGGTGAATGGTGCCCATGGGGGAAACCCTCCTCAGTCCATGACCAGTGATGCCCATGGGGGAAACCCTCCTCTGTCCATGGCCAATGGTGCCCATGGGGGAAACCCTCCTCTGTCCATGGCGAATGGTGCCCATGGGGGAAACCCTCCTCTGTCCATGGCGAATGGTGCCCATGGGGGAAACCCTCCTCTGTCCATGGCCAGTGGTGCCCATGGGGGAAACCCTCCTCTGTCCATGGTGAATGGTGCCCATGGGGGAAACCCTCCTCTGTCCATGGTGAATGGTGCCCATGGGGGAAACCCTCCTCTGTCCATGGCCAGTGGTGCCCATGGGGGAAACCCTCCTCTGTCCATGGCGAATGGTGCCCATGGGGGAAACCCTCCTCTGTCCATGGTGAATGGTGCCCATGGGGGAAACCCTCCTCTGTCCATGGTGAATGGTGCCCATGGGGGAAACCCTCCTCTGTCCATGGTGAATGGTGCCCATGGGGGAAACCCTCCTCTGTCCATGGTGAATGGTGCCCATGGGGGAAACCCTCCTCTGTCCATGGCGAATGGTGCCCATGGGGGAAACCCTCCTCTGTCCATGGTGAATGGTGCCCATGGGGGAAACCCTCCTCTGTCCATGGCCAGTGGTGCCCATGGGGGAAACCCTCCTCTGTCCATGGTGAATGGTGCCCATGGGGGAAACCCTCCTCTGTCCATGGCTGTCCAGTGAATCCATGCCCATGGGGGAAACCCTCCTCTGTCCATGGTGAATGGTGCCCATGGGGGAAACCCTCCTCTGTCCATGGTGAATGGTGCCCATGGGGGAAACCCTCCTCTGTCCATGGTGAATGGTGCCCATGGGGGAAACCCTCCTCTGTCCATGGTGAATGGTGCCCATGGGGGAAACCCTCCTCTGTCCATGGTGAATGGTGCCCATGGGGGAAACCCTCCTCTGTCCATGGTGAATGGTGCCCATGGGGGAAACCCTCCTCTGTCCATGGTGAATGGTGCCCATGGGGGAAACCCTCCTCTGTCCATGGTGAATGGTGCCCATGGGGGAAACCCTCCTCTGTCCATGGTGAATGGTGCCCATGGGGGAAACCCTCCTCTGTCCATGGTGAATGGTGCCCATGGGGGAAACCCTCCTCTGTCCATGGCCAATGGTGCCCATGGGGGAAACCCTCCTCTGTCCATGGTGAATGGTGCCCATGGGGGAAACCCTCCTCTGTCCATGGTGAATGGTGCCCATGGGGGAAACCCTCCTCAGTCCATGGTGAATGGTGCCCATGGGGGAAACCCTCCTCTGTCCATGGTGAATGGTGCCCATGGGGGAAACCCTCCTCTGTCCATGGCGAATGGTGCCCATGGGGGAAACCCTCCTCTGTCCATGGTGAATGGTGCCCATGGGGGAAACCCTCCTCTGTCCATGGTGAATGGTGCCCATGGGGGAAACCCTCCTCTGTCCATGGCGAATGGTGCCCATGGGGGAAACCCTCCTCTGTCCATGCCCATGGGGGAAAATGTCCATGGCCCATGGGGGAAACCCTCCTCTGTCCATGGTGAATGGTGCCCATGGGGGAAACCCTCCTCAGTCCATGGCCAGTGGTGCCCATGGGGGAAACCCTCCTCAGTCCATGGTGAATGGTGCCCATGGGGGAAACCCTCCTCAGTCCATGGGGAGTGGTGCCCATGGGGGAAACCCTCCTCTGTCCATGGTGAATGGTGCCCATGGGGGAAACCCTCCTCTGTCCATGGTGAATGGTGCCCATGGGGGAAACCCTCCTCTGTCCATGGTGAATGGTGCCCATGGGGGAAACCCTCCTCTGTCCATGGCCAGTGGTGCCCATGGGGGAAACCCTCCTCTGTCCATGGCCAATGGTGCCCATGGGGGAAACCCTCCTCTGTCCATGGCGAATGGTGCCCATGGGGGAAACCCTCCTCTGTCCATGGCGAATGGTGCCCATGGGGGAAACCCTCCTCTGTCCATGGCGAATGGTGCCCATGGGGGAAACCCTCCTCAGTCCATGGCCAGTGGTGCCCATGGGGGAAACCCTCCTCTGTCCATGGCAGAATGGTGCCCATGGGGAAACCCTCCTCATTCCCTCCTCTGTCCATGGGGGAATGGTGCCCATGGGGGAAACCCTCCTCTGTCCATGGCGAATGGTGCCCATGGGGGAAACCCTCCTCTGTCCATGGCGAATGGTGCCCATGGGGGAAACCCTCCTCTGTCCATGGTGAATGGTGCCCATGGGGGAAACCCTCCTCTGTCCATGGCGAATGGTGCCCATGGGGGAAACCCTCCTCTGTCCATGGTGAATGGTGCCCATGGGGGAAACCCTCCTGGTGAGTGGTGCCCATGGGGGAAACCCTCCTCTGTCCATGGTGAATGGTGCCCATGGGGGAAACCCTCCTCTGTCCATGGTGAATGGTGCCCATGGGGGAAACCCTCCTCTGTCCATGGTGAATGGTGCCCATGGGTGAAACCCTCCTCTGTCCATGGTGAATGGTGCCCATGGGGGAAACCCTCCTCTGTCCATGGCGAATGGTGCCCATGGGGGAAACCCTCCTCTGTCCATGGCGAATGGTGCCCATGGGGGAAACCCTCCTCTGTCCATGGTGAATGGTGCCCATGGGGGAAACCCTCCTCTGTCCATGGCGAATGGTGCCCATGGGGGAAACCCTCCTCTGTCCATGGTGAATGGTGCCCATGGGGGAAACCCTCCTCTGTCCATGGCGAATGGTGCCCATGGGGGAAACCCTCCTCTGTCCATGGTGAATGGTGCCCATGGGGGAAACCCTCCTCTGTCCATGGTGAATGGTGCCCATGGGGGAAACCCTCCTCTGTCCATGGTGAATGGTGCCCATGGGGGAAACCCTCCTCTGTCCATGGTGAATGGTGCCCATGGGGGAAACCCTCCTCTGTCCATGGTGAATGGTGCCCATGGGGGAAACCCTCCTCTGTCCATGGTGAATGGTGCCCATGGGGGAAACCCTCCTCTGTCCATGGTGAATGGTGCCCATGGGGGAAACCCTCCTCTGTCCATGGCGAATGGTGCCCATGGGGGAAACCCTCCTCTGTCCATGGCGAATGGTGCCCATGGGGGAAACCCTCCTCTGTCCATGGTGAATGGTGCCCATGGGGGAAACCCTCCTCTGTCCATGGTGAATGGTGCCCATGGGGGAAACCCTCCTCTGTCCATGGTGAATGGTGCCCATGGGGGAAACCCTCCTCTGTCCATGGTGAATGGTGCCCATGGGGGAAACCCTCCTCTGTCCATGGTGAATGGTGCCCATGGGGGAAACCCTCCTCTGTCCATGGCGAATGGTGCCCATGGGGGAAACCCTCCTCTGTCCATGGCGAATGGTGCCCATGGGGGAAACCCTCCTCTGTCCATGGTGAATGGTGCCCATGGGGGAAACCCTCCTCTGTCCATGGCGAATGGTGCCCATGGGGGAAACCCTCCTCTGTCCATGGCGAATGGTGCCCATGGGGGAAACCCTCCTCTGTCCATGGCGAATGGTGCCCATGGGGGAAACCCTCCTCTGTCCATGGTGAATGGTGCCCATGGGGGAAACCCTCCTCTGTCCATGGTGAATGGTGCCCATGGGGGAAACCCTCCTCTGTCCATGGCGAATGGTGCCCATGGGGGAAACCCTCCTCTGTCCATGGTGAATGGTGCCCATGGGGGAAACCCTCCTCTGTCCATGGCGAATGGTGCCCATGGGGGAAACCCTCCTCTGTCCATGGCGAATGGTGCCCATGGGGGAAACCCTCCTCTGTCCATGGCGAATGGTGCCCATGGGGGAAACCCTCCTCTGTCCATGGTGAATGGTGCCCATGGGGGAAACCCTCCTCTGTCCATGGCCAATGGTGCCCATGGGGGAAACCCTCCTCTGTCCATGGTGAATGGTGCCCATGGGGGAAACCCTCCTCTGTCCATGGCGAATGGTGCCCATGGGGGAAACCCTCCTCTGTCCATGGCGAGTGGTGCCCATGGGGGAAACCCTCCTCTGTCCATCCATGGTGCCCATGGGGGAAACCCTCCTCTGTCCAGAATGGTGCCCATGGGGGAAACCCTCCTCTGTCCATGGCCAGTGGTGCCCATGGGGGAAACCCTCCTCTGTCCATGGTGAATGGTGCCCATGGGGGAAACCCTCCTCTGTCCATGGTGAATGGTGCCCATGGGGGAAACCCTCCTCTGTCCATGGTGAATGGTGCCCATGGGGGAAACCCTCCTCTGTCCATGGTGAATGGTGCCCATGGGGGAAACCCTCCTCTGTCCATGGCGAATGGTGCCCATGGGGGAAACCCTCCTCTGTCCATGGTGAATGGTGCCCATGGGGGAAACCCTCCTCTGTCCATGGTGAATGGTGCCCATGGGGGAAACCCTCCTCTGTCCATGGTGAATGGTGCCCATGGGGGAAACCCTCCTCTGTCCATGGCGAATGGTGCCCATGGGGGAAACCCTCCTCTGTCCATGGTGAATGGTGCCCATGGGGGAAACCCTCCTCTGTCCATGGTGAATGGTGCCCATGGGGGAAACCCTCCTCTGTCCATGGTGAATGGTGCCCATGGGGGAAACCCTCCTCTGTCCATGGTGAATGGTGCCCATGGGGGAAACCCTCCTCTGTCCATGGCGAATGGTGCCCATGGGGGAAACCCTCCTCTGTCCATGGTGAATGGTGCCCATGGGGGAAACCCTCCTCTGTCCATGGTGAATGGTGCCCATGGGGGAAACCCTCCTCTGTCCATGGTGAATGGTGCCCATGGGGGAAACCCTCCTCTGTCCATGGTGAATGGTGCCCATGGGGGAAACCCTCCTCTGTCCATGGTGAATGGTGCCCATGGGGGAAACCCTCCTCTGTCCATGGTGAATGGTGCCCATGGGGGAAACCCTCCTCTGTCCATGGTGAATGGTGCCCATGGGGGAAACCCTCCTCTGTCCATGGTGAATGGTGCCCATGGGGGAAACCCTCCTCTGTCCATGGTGAATGGTGCCCATGGGGGAAACCCTCCTCTGTCCATGGTGAATGGTGCCCATGGGGGAAAACCCTGGGGGAAACCCTCCTGTCCATGGTGAATGGTGCCCATGGGGGAAACCCTCCTCTGTCCATGGCCAGTGGTGCCCATGGGGGAAACCCTCCTCTGTCCATGGTGAATGGTGCCCATGGGGGAAACCCTCCTCTGTCCATGGTGAATGGTGCCCATGGGGGAAACCCTCCTCAGTCCATGGTGAATGGTGCCCATGGGGGAAACCCTCCTCAGTCCATGGTGAATGGTGCCCATGGGGGAAACCCTCCTCTGTCCATGGTGAATGGTGCCCATGGGGGAAACCCTCCTCAGTCCATGGTGAATGGTGCCCATGGGGGAAACCCTCCTCTGTCCATGGTGAATGGTGCCCATGGGGGAAACCCTCCTCTGTCCATGGCGAATGGTGCCCATGGGGGAAACCCTCCTCTGTCCATGGTGAATGGTGCCCATGGGGGAAACCCTCCTCTGTCCATGGCGAATGGTGCCCATGGGGGAAACCCTCCTCTGTCCATGGTGAATGGTGCCCATGGGGGAAACCCTCCTCTGTCCATGGCGAATGGTGCCCATGGGGGAAACCCTCCTCTGTCCATGGCCAGTGGTGCCCATGGGGGAAACCCTCCTCTGTCCATGGCGAATGGTGCCCATGGGGGAAACCCTCCTCTGTCCATGGCCAATGGTGCCCATGGGGGAAACCCTCCTCTGTCCATGGTGAATGGTGCCCATGGGGGAAACCCTCCTCTGTCCATGGTGAATGGTGCCCATGGGGGAAACCCTCCTCTGTCCATGGTGAATGGTGCCCATGGGGGAAACCCTCCTCTGTCCATGGTGAATGGTGCCCATGGGGGAAACCCTCCTCTGTCCATGGTGAATGGTGCCCATGGGGGAAACCCTCCTCTGTCCATGGCCAGTGGTGCCCATGGGGGAAACCCTCCTCAGTCCATGGCCAGTGGTGCCCATGGGGGAAACCCTCCTCTGTCCATGGTGAATGGTGCCCATGGGGGAAACCCTCCTCTGTCCATGGCGAGTGGTGCCCATGGGGGAAACCCTCCTCTGTCCATGGCGAATGGTGCCCATGGGGGAAACCCTCCTCTGTCCATGGCGAGTGGTGCCCATGGGGGAAACCCTCCTCTGTCCATGGCGAATGGTGCCCATGGGGGAAACCCTCCTCTGTCCATGGCCAGTGGTGCCCATGGGGGAAACCCTCCTCTGTCCATGGCCAGTGGTGCCCATGGGGGAAACCCTCCTCTGTCCATGGTGAATGGTGCCCATGGGGGAAACCCTCCTCTGTCCATGGTGAATGGTGCCCATGGGGGAAACCCTCCTCTGTCCATGGTGAATGGTGCCCATGGGGGAAACCCTCCTCTGTCCATGGCCAGAATGGTGCCCATGGGGGAAACCCTCCTCTGTCCATGGCGAATGGTGCCCATGGGGGAAACCCTCCTCTGTCCATGGCGAATGGTGCCCATGGGGGAAACCCTCCTCTGTCCATGGTGAATGGTGCCCATGGGGGAAACCCTCCTCTGTCCATGGTGAATGGTGCCCATGGGGGAAACCCTCCTCTGTCCATGGTGAATGGTGCCCATGGGGGAAACCCTCCTCTGTCCATGGTGAATGGTGCCCATGGGGGAAACCCTCCTCTGTCCATGGTGAATGGTGCCCATGGGGGAAACCCTCCTCTGTCCATGGTGAATGGTGCCCATGGGGGAAACCCTCCTCTGTCCATGGCGAATGGTGCCCATGGGGGAAACCCTCCTCTGTCCATGGCGAATGGTGCCCATGGGGGAAACCCTCCTCTGTCCATGGTGAATGGTGCCCATGGGGGAAACCCTCCTCTGTCCATGGTGAATGGTGCCCATGGGGGAAACCCTCCTCTGTCCATGGTGAATGGTGCCCATGGGGGAAACCCTCCTCTGTCCATGGTGAATGGTGCCCATGGGGGAAACCCTCCTCTGTCCATGGCGAATGGTGCCCATGGGGGAAACCCTCCTCTGTCCATGGCGAATGGTGCCCATGGGGGAAACCCTCCTCTGTCCATGGCGAATGGTGCCCATGGGGGAAACCCTCCTCTGTCCATGGTGAATGGTGCCCATGGGGGAAACCCTCCTCTGTCCATGGTGAATGGTGCCCATGGGGGAAACCCTCCTCTGTCCATGGTGAATGGTGCCCATGGGGGAAACCCTCCTCTGTCCATGGTGAATGGTGCCCATGGGGGAAACCCTCCTCTGTCCATGGCGAATGGTGCCCATGGGGGAAACCCTCCTCTGTCCATGGTGAATGGTGCCCATGGGGGAAACCCTCCTCTGTCCATGGTGAATGGTGCCCATGGGGGAAACCCTCCTCTGTCCATGGTGAATGGTGCCCATGGGGGAAACCCTCCTCTGTCCATGGTGAATGGTGCCCATGGGGGAAACCCTCCTCTGTCCATGGTGAATGGTGCCCATGGGGGAAACCCTCCTCTGTCCATGGTGAATGGTGCCCATGGGGGAAACCCTCCTCTGTCCATGGTGAATGGTGCCCATGGGGGAAACCCTCCTCTGTCCATGGTGAATGGTGCCCATGGGGGAAACCCTCCTCTGTCCATGGTGAATGGTGCCCATGGGGGAAACCCTCCTCTGTCCATGGTGAATGGTGCCCATGGGGGAAACCCTCCTCTGTCCATGGTGAATGGTGCCCATGGGGGAAACCCTCCTCTGTCCATGGTGAATGGTGCCCATGGGGGAAACCCTCCTCAGTCCATGGTGAGTGGTGCCCATGGGGGAAACCCTCCTCTGTCCATGGCGAATGGTGCCCATGGGGGAAACCCTCCTCTGTCCATGGTGAATGGTGCCCATGGGGGAAACCCTCCTCTGTCCATGGCGAGTGGTGCCCATGGGGGAAACCCTCCTCTGTCCATGGTGAATGGTGCCCATGGGGGAAACCCTCCTCTGTCCATGGCCAGTGGTGCCCATGGGGGAAACCCTCCTCTGTCCATGGTGAATGGTGCCCATGGGGGAAACCCTCCTCTGTCCATGGTGAGTGGTGCCCATGGGGGAAACCCTCCTCTGTCCATGGTGAATGGTGCCCATGGGGGAAACCCTCCTCTGTCCATGGTGAATGGTGCCCATGGGGGAAACCCTCCTCTGTCCATGGCGAATGGTGCCCATGGGGGAAACCCTCCTCTGTCCATGGTGAATGGTGCCCATGGGGGAAACCCTCCTCTGTCCATGGTGAATGGTGCCCATGGGGGAAACCCTCCTCTGTCCATGGTGAATGGTGCCCATGGGGGAAACCCTCCTCTGTCCATGGCGAATGGTGCCCATGGGGGAAACCCTCCTCTGTCCATGGCGAATGGTGCCCATGGGGGAAACCCTCCTCTGTCCATGGCGAATGGTGCCCATGGGGGAAACCCTCCTCTGTCCATGGTGAATGGTGCCCATGGGGGAAACCCTCCTCTGTCCATGGTGAATGGTGCCCATGGGGGAAACCCTCCTCTGTCCATGGTGAATGGTGCCCATGGGGGAAACCCTCCTCTGTCCATGGTGAATGGTGCCCATGGGGGAAACCCTCCTCTGTCCATGGTGAATGGTGCCCATGGGGGAAACCCTCCTCTGTCCATGGTGAATGGTGCCCATGGGGGAAACCCTCCTCTGTCCATGGTGAATGGTGCCCATGGGGGAAACCCTCCTCTGTCCATGGTGAATGGTGCCCATGGGGGAAACCCTCCTCTGTCCATGGTGAATGGTGCCCATGGGGGAAACCCTCCTCTGTCCATGGCGAATGGTGCCCATGGGGGAAACCCTCCTCTGTCCATGGCGAATGGTGCCCATGGGGGAAACCCTCCTCTGTCCATGGCGAATGGTGCCCATGGGGGAAACCCTCCTCAGTCCATGAAACCCTCCTCTGTCCATGGTGGTGCCCATGGGGGAAACCCTCCTCAGTCCATGACCAGTGGTGCCCATGGGGGAAACCCTCCTCTGTCCATGGCCAGTGGTGCCCATGGGGGAAACCCTCCTCTGTCCATGGTGAATGGTGCCCATGGGGGAAACCCTCCTCAGTCCATGGCCAGTGGTGCCCATGGGGGAAACCCTCCTCTGTCCATGGCCAGTGGTGCCCATGGGGGAAACCCTCCTCTGTCCATGGCCAGTGGTGCCCATGGGGGAAACCCTCCTCTGTCCATGGCGAGTGGTGCCCATGGGGGAAACCCTCCTCTGTCCATGGCGAATGGTGCCCATGGGGGAAACCCTCCTCTGTCCATGGTGAATGGTGCCCATGGGGGAAACCCTCCTCTGTCCATGGCGAATGGTGCCCATGGGGGAAACCCTCCTCTGTCCATGGCGAATGGTGCCCATGGGGGAAACCCTCCTCTGTCCATGGTGAATGGTGCCCATGGGGGAAACCCTCCTCTGTCCATGGCGAATGGTGCCCATGGGGGAAACCCTCCTCAGTCCATGGCGAATGGTGCCCATGGGGGAAACCCTCCTCAGTCCATGGTGAATGGTGCCCATGGGGGAAACCCTCCTCTGTCCATGGTGAATGGTGCCCATGGGGGAAACCCTCCTCAGTCCATGGTGAATGGTGCCCATGGGGGAAACCCTCCTCTGTCCATGGTGAATGGTGCCCATGGGGGAAACCCTCCTCTGTCCATGGTGAATGGTGCCCATGGGGGAAACCCTCCTCTGTCCATGGCCAGTGGTGCCCATGGGGGAAACCCTCCTCTGTCCATGGTGAGTGGTGCCCATGGGGGAAACCCTCCTCTGTCCATGGTGAATGGTGCCCATGGGGGAAACCCTCCTCTGTCCATGGCGAATGGTGCCCATGGGGGAAACCCTCCTCTGTCCATGGTGAATGGTGCCCATGGGGGAAACCCTCCTCTGTCCAGTGGTGCCCATGGGGGAAACCCTCCTCTGTCCATGGCGAATGGTGCCCATGGGGGAAACCCTCCTCTGTCCATGGTGAATGGTGTCCATGGGGGAAACCCTCCTCTGTCCATGGTGAATGGTGCCCATGGGGGAAACCCTCCTCTGTCCATGGTGAATGGTGCCCATGGGGGAAACCCTCCTCTGTCCATGGTGAATGGTGTCCATGGGGGAAACCCTCCTCTGTCCATGGTGAATGGTGCCCATGGGGGAAACCCTCCTCTGTCCATGGTGAATGGTGCCCATGGGGGAAACCCTCCTCTGTCCATGGTGAATGGTGCCCATGGGGGAAACCCTCCTCTGTCCATGGTGAATGGTGCCCATGGGGGAAACCCTCCTCTGTCCATGGTGAATGGTGCCCATGGGGGAAACCCTCCTCTGTCCATGGTGAATGGTGCCCATGGGGGAAACCCTCCTCTGTCCATGGTGAATGGTGCCCATGGGGGAAACCCTCCTCTGTCCATGGTGAATGGTGCCCATGGGGGAAACCCTCCTCTGTCCATCGAATGGTGCCCATGGGGGAAACCCTCCTCTGTCCATGGCGAATGGTGCCCATGGGGGAAACCCTCCTCTGTCCATGGCGAATGGTGCCCATGGGGGAAACCCTCCTCTGTCCATGGTGAATGGTGCCCATGGGGGAAACCCTCCTCTGTCCATGGCGAATGGTGTCCATGGGGGAAACCCTCCTCTGTCCATGGCCAGTGATGCCCATGGGGGAAACCCTCCTCTGTCCATGGCGAATGGTGCCCATGGGGGAAACCCTCCTCTGTCCATGGCGAATGGTGCCCATGGGGGAAACCCTCCTCTGTCCATGGTGAATGGTGCCCATGGGGGAAACCCTCCTCTGTCCATGGCGAATGGTGCCCATGGGGGAAACCCTCCTCTGTCCCTGGCGAATGGTGCCCATGGGGAAACCCTCCTCTGTCCCTGGCGAATGGTGCACTGACATCACAGAGGACAAATCTTGCATAGCAGTTGTCGCCCTTTGGACGGAAATCAGTTGGCCACGTGACACTCCACACAGTTTTCTGCCCCCAGATAGCCCAGGTCTGTTCCCATTACACAGTGTACTACCCTATCTCACCCCTGCTCCTCTGTGCTTCTGTCTGTCAAACACAAGGATCAGCTTTTCCTGGGGGGGGTGCAGAGATTGTTGGATTGTTGTTGTAAAGGGTCGTGTATAGGCGAGGGTAAGTGGGGAATTGTAAAAGGAAAATACGTGTATTATAAAGTCACACATCCACAGAGACACGCGCATGGCACACACTGACATGCACCAGCATATAACAGCCCTACACACATACATTCAAAATCTGGGCAACGTTGTACTTTGTACACACCCTCATGTTTACGACCCTCAATCTCAAATTCTGTTCTTTTCTGTTTCATGAAAACAATCCTAGACTGATACTACCCCTGTCACTTTCCCGAGAATGACACAATGTAACTTCTCGGTTAACAGAAAACGTAAATGCGCAAGTGTGTGTGGGTGGGTGGGGGGGGGGGGGGGGGGGAGGGGGGGGGGGGGGGGGGTGCGCAGGGGGTGCGCAAAGCAGAAGACAACCCGAAACTATAGCTTAGTCTGATCGATTCCATTGTATGTTTCCACACCATTGGACGCTTGTGATGTCTGTCATTCAGTTTTTTTACTGCACACTAAAGCATCATCTTTAACATTGGGAAACCTATGTTTTGTGAACGTTTGAGACAGACAGATCATAACTATTGTCAGTGTTTCCCTTGCACAGAGACAGACAGATCATAACTATTGTCAGTGTTTCCCTTGCACAGAGACAGACAGATCATAACTATTGTCAGTGTTTCCCTTGCACAGGGACAGACAGATCATAACTATTGTCAGTGTTTCCCTTGCACAGAGACAGACAGATCATAACTATTGTCAGTGTTTCCCTTGCACAGGGACAGACAGATCATAACTATTGTCAGTGTTTCCCTTGCACAGAGACAGACAGATCATAACTATTGTCAGTGTTTCCCTTGCACAGAGACAGACAGATCATAACTATTGTCAGTGTTTCCCTTGCACAGAGACAGACAGATCATAACTATTGTCAGTGTTTCCCTTGCACAGAGACAGACAGATCATAACTATTGTCAGTGTTTCCCTTGCACAGAGACAGACAGATCATAACTATTGTCAGTGTTTCCCTTGCACAGGGACAGACAGATCATAACTATTGTCAGTGTTTCCCTTGCTCAGAGACAGACAGATCATAACTAGTGTCAGTGTTTCCCTTGCTCAGAGACAGACAGATCATAACTATTGTCAGTGTTTCACTTGCTCAGAGACACAACGGTTGACTATTTCTACCACCGCAGTCAGACTGCTGACGAAGACCACGGGAGGTGGTGGAACTAGTCAACCAGTGAGTACAACACGTTGTGTCTCTGTACAAGGGAAACTCTGCTAGTTGCAAAGGCCAGAGACTGAGAGCCTTCATTCAGGAAGAAATATCATAACATAAGTATTTTCAGGAAGAAGAAGAACAAGATAGACATTTTTTAAACATTATGAAACTGACAAGTGATCTTCATAAACATAATTATCATTATCAATGAATTTGATCACCTACATTTTGAACTAATAACACGTTCACAAAGCTGAGCTGACACCTTACCCGAGACAGACAGACCAGATTCCAACAGACAAAAAGAGGAATATAGATTCTAAGTATAAAGGAGAAACAGTGCACACAAACGGAGGTAAAGACGATGGGCTTTTTAGAGACAGACAGACAGACAGTCGGACAAACAGACAGGCATACACACAATAAAAATGTGTTTCGTTATTACGATAGACAACTAGAACAACAACGGAAAAGAGACCCCCGAAACTGAATATCAGTCCCCAAGGCACAGACAAGGGACCTCACTGATTGTAACCTGGCCCAGCAGTTGTCGCCCTTTGGACGGAAATCAGTGGACCACGTGACACCAAGCATGCCCCAATATCGCGAGACAGGCGGGACTGCGTTGTTCATGTAATGTTGCTGTCACCCGTTCAAGGTCCTCCTCTTTAAAACTGTCGTTTCCACTGCGTTATTGCTTCATTTGTGTGGGAATAGGCCTATCAGCAACATGAAATAAATTGAACACACACACACGCGCGCGCGCCCGCGTGAAAAACTCATATTAAATCCATGGAGTTGTGGGGGGCGGGGGGTCTAAACATGCCTAGGTGAATTAAAGTGGTTAAAGTTTCATTTCTGCATCGCTTGAAAATTTGTTTAATTTGTTTGTATTGAGAAATATACACATACCTGCAATATATTTACGTTTTAATATACTGCGTTACTGTATTTCTTCATTGTAAGACTTTTGTTTCTCAAGATGTAAATACGAGTGTTAATTATTGTTTGTCTGGCTGCGGAGTTTTGTCTGCAATTCGAATAGATGTATTTCGGCATTTTATTAAAGACTATGCCATGTTTTTAATTGCTGATGACTCCGGAAATGTACAGGAACGTTATAAGAACACGAAGACAATTACAAGGCAGTGGTTCGTCAAATTAAACATGGAACATTTTGTTTTCTTTGTTTGTTTGCTTTCTCCCAGTTCCCCCTACGATCATAGACTTCAGTCATCCATCGGACATTGAGACCATGGAGGGCGAGGACATTGAGATGGTGTGCAACGCCTCCGGTGTGCCCCAGCCCTTCATCACATGGTACAGAATGAACAGAATGACTACAGCCTCCAGAACAAGTCAGTAGAGAGAGAGAGAGAGAGAGAGAGAGAGAGAGAGAGAGAGAGAGAGAGAGAGAGAGAGAGAGAGAGAGAGAGAGAGAGAGAGAGAGAGAGAGAGAGAGAGAGAGAGAGAGAGAGAGAGAGAGAGAGAGAGACAGAGACAGAGAGAGATGGACAGAGAGAGAGAGAGAGAGAGAGAGAGAGAGGAGAGAGAGAGACAGAGAGAGAGAGACAGAGAGAGAGAGAGAGAGAGAGAGAGAGAGAGAGAGAGAGAGAGAGAGAGAGAGAGAGAGAGAGAGAGAGAGAGAGAGAGAGAGAGAGAGAGAGAGACAAAGAGATGGTGTGTAACGCCTCCGGTGTGCCCCAGCCCTTCATCACATGGTACAGAATGAACAGAATGACTACAGCCTCCAGAACAAGTCAGTAGAGAGAGAGAGAGAGAGAGAGAGAGAGAGAGAGAGAGAGAGAGAGAGAGAGAGAGAGAGAGAGAGAGAGACAGAGACAGAGAGAGATGGACAGAGAGAGAGAGAGAGAGAGAGAGAGAGAGAGAGAGAGAGAGAGAGAGAGAGAGAGAGAGAGAGAGAGAGAGAGAGAGAGAGAGAGAGAGAGAGAGAGAGAGAGAGAGAGAGAGAGAGAGAGAGAGAGAGAGAGAGAGAGAGAGAGAGAGAGAGAGACAAAGAGATGGTGTGTAACGCCTCCGGTGTGCCCCAGCCCTTCATCACATGGTACAGAATGAACAGAAGAACACAGAACAAAGTAGACATTTGAGAGCAGAGAGAGAGGAGAAAACTTGAAAACTTGAAAAAAACTTAAACTTTATTTTCAAAGGATATAGATTTTAGGCAACGCCTATTCTTCCAATCTGTCCTTGATACATATAATACTAACACAGAACACAAAACATGGCAAGGCATACTATTACACAAAGGTAGCAAAGCAGTTGATATTATGAAACATAGATAGGCTGAAATATGGGTTTATAAAACTTGCATAATGTTTTAATACTGGCGCGTGTATACAAGCATGCAACCATACTTACACACTAGCGCGCATGTATATAAGGGAAACATACGTTATAGAACAGGGCAAATCAATGCATCATAGGGTATGTAACAGGTACCAGTTTGCATTAAATTGCACTAGTATATATTAGGCACATTGTAGGCGAATAGTAAGCAAATAGAATGAAATGAATAAAATGAACTGAATACATATTAACATCGTCATAAGCATTTAGCATACTGGGGGGGGGGGGGGGAGATTAAGGAGGGTCGAATGTTAGTGTCTTTCGAACACTCGTTTTGAAGGCTGCGATAGAGGAGCATAGTTTAATGTCACGCGGAAGGGAGTTCCATATGAAGGAACCCGAGAAGGTAAACCGAGAGAGAGAGAGAGAGAGAGAGAGAGAGAGAGAGAGAGAGAGAGAGAGAGAGAGAGAGAGAGAGAGAGAGAGAGAGAGAGAGAGAGAGAGAGAGAGAGAG
>CM065685.1:809086-811586 GCA_017654935.2 Phymorhynchus buccinoides | reverse complement strand
TCTCTCTCTCTCTCTCGCTCTCTCTCGCTCTCTCTCTCTCTCTCTCTCTCTCTCTCTCTCTCTCTCTCTCTCTCTCTCTCTCTCTCTCTCTCTCTCTCTCTCTCTCTCTCTCTCTCTCTCTCCCCCGATATGTGCACATATATTGAGAGTCTTATGAGTCTTATTTTTCAAATATAATATTTGAGAGAGCGACAAACTTGAAAACTTGAACTTTATTTTTCAAGGATAAAGATTTTAGGCATCGCCTGCTCTTCCAATATGTCCAGAGAGAGAGAGAGAGAGGGGGAGAGAGAGAGAGAGAGAGAGAGAGAGAGAGAGAGAGAGAGAGAGAGAGAGAGAGAGAGAGAGAGAGAGAGAGAGAGAGAGAGCGAGGGGGGGAGAGAGAGGGGGGATAGAGAGTGACAGACTGACAGATAGACAGACAGATAGGGACAGAGAGAGAGAGAGACAGAGAGAGAAAGGCATTCAGACAGAGACATTGAACGAAACAGACAGACAGACAGATATAAAACAGTGGAACACAGAGACAGACCGAGACAGAAAAAACAGACACAGAAGAGACAGACAGACAGACAGAGACAGACAGACAGACAGGCAGACAGAGCCTCTACCAAGTTCGAGGCAGTGTGTGGTGAGGACAGGATTCAATATTGCAGAGAGTGGAGAGGTCATTTGTCTTGGGCCTGACAAACCTTCTGCTGAAACAACGCACTGTTTGAGCTATGTTTCCTTTCTTCTTCTTCTTCTTCTTCTTCTTCTTCTTCTTCTTCTTCTTCCTCCTCGTCCTCTTCTTCTTCTTCTTCTTCTTCTTCTTCTTCTTTCTTCTTCTTCTTCTTCTTCTTCTTCTTCTTCTTCTTCTTCTTCTTCTTCTTCTTCTTCTTCTTCTTCTTCTTCACTACCTCGTGCTGTTTTCTCTGGACGTGTGTGAACAGAATTAAATGAGCTTTCCTTGTCAAGTGACTGCTATGGAAAGTGCACCATGACAGAGAGAAATCACGTGCGCGTGTGTTTATATGTGTGTGTGCATCTATGTGTGTGTGTGTGTGTGTGCGTGCGTGTGCGTGTGCGCGTGTGTGTGTCTGTGTGTGTGTGCATATGATGTGTGTGCGCGCGCATGTCGTTTGTGTGTTTGTGTGTGTGTGCGCTGTACGCGCATGTATTGTAGCGCGAATAGGAGAAAAAAAACATGCTAGTGTGTGGCTAAAGAGAAGAAAGCTTTTCAATAAAGCCACCCTCACGCGTTCACCGATCTATCAACTCTGCCATTTTGCGTCCAGTCTGTTCTCCAACTAACAATACATTAATATTATGTTCTGATTGAATGAAGGGCAGGATAAACACAATGATCAAGCAGTGCTCATGGTTCTCCCAATTCCTCTTTATCTTAATATTTGCTTTGTTTCAATGTTGTGAATGTCTATCGTTTTTCTGTCTTTCCATCCGTTTACATTCCTTTTATGTTTGGGGCATTATGTCTGTCTCCCTATCTGTGTCTGTCTCTCTGCGTCTCTTTGTCTCTGTTTGTCCGTGTCAAGCTATGAATGGGTGCTAATGTAGATGTGCATTACGTTGTGTTTTGATTGACTTGTGTGTGCCTCATTCACTCTGCCAATGCTGCTGTGTGCTGTGTGGGTGGGGGCCACATAGGCAAGCCTGGCTCATCCTGTTTCGAGGAGGAAGCTTAGGCTTGCTTCCCTTTGACTCTTGTATTCATATAGTTCCAGGTGATGGGTATGGTGTGGCTTGCTTCCCTTTGACTCTTTATTCATACAGTTCCAGGTGATGGGTATGGTGTGGCTTGCTTCCCTTTGACTCTTTATTCATACAGTTCCAGGTGATGGGTATGGTAAGGCTTGCTTCCCTTTGACTCTTGTATTCATACAGTTCCAGGTGATGGGTATGGTAAGGCTTGCTTCCCTTTGACTCTTGTATTCATACAGTTCCAGGTGATGGGTATGGTAAGGCTTGCTTCCCTTTGACTCTTGTATTCATACAGTTCCAGGTGATGGGTATGGTAAGGCTTGCTTCCCTTTGACTCTTTATTCATACAGTTCCAGGTGATGGGTATGGTAAGGCTTGCTTCCCTTTGACTCTTGTATTCATACAGTTCCAGGTGATGGGTATGGTAAGGCTTGCTTCCCTTTGACTCTTTATTCATATAGTTCCAGGTGATGGGTATGGTAAGGCTTGCTTCCCTTTGACTCTTTATTCATACAGTTCCAGGTGATGGGTATGGTAAGGCTTGCTTCCATTTGACTCTTGTATTCATACAGTTCCAGGTGATGGGTATGGTAAGGCTTGCTTCCCTTTGACTCTTTATTCATATAGTTCCAGGTGATGGGTATGGTAAGGCTTGCTTCCATTTGACTCTTGTATTCATACAGTTCCAGGTGATGGGTATGGTAAGGCTTGCTTCCCTTTGACTCTTGTATTCATACAGTTCCAGGTGATGGGTATGGTAAGGCTTGCTTCCCTTTGACTCTTTATTCATATAGTTCCA
>CM065685.1:726586-804086 GCA_017654935.2 Phymorhynchus buccinoides | reverse complement strand
TGATGGGTGAACGTCCAGTGGTTTCCTCTGCATGATGTGAAGGTGTCGCAGTTCATGCTGTTGACAGGGCCACGCCATTAAGGCATCAGTCCAGTGGTTTCCTCTGCATGATGTGAAGGTGTCGCAGTTCATGCTGTTGACAGGGCCACGCCATTAAGGCATCAGTCCAGTGGTTTCCTCTGCATGATGTGAAGGTGTCGCAGTTCATGCTGTTGACAGGGCCACGCCATTAAGGCATCAGCATTTGTCTGAACAAATTACCAACATTTGTTATGAAGAAAATGGGCGCACAGTTTGATGTTAATAATCAATACCCCATTACAGGCTACACTATTTTTAGTTGAAGTTCGAAGGCAAGTAATATAAAGTTCGACTACTTGTATCTTACTTTCGTAAAGGCAGTAAAGGCGTAAAGGCATTTTCTACTCAATTAAATTAATTCAGTGAAGACAGACACAGAGAGAGAGAGAGAGAGGGGGGAGACAGAGAGGGAGACAGAGAGAGAGAGAGAGAGAGAGAGAGAGAGAGAGAGAGAGAGAGAGAGAGAGAGAGAGAGAGAGAGAGAGAGAGAGAGAGAGAGTCAAACAGTCAGAGACACAGAGAGCAAGGGAGATAGACATACAGGGGAAATGAGAGAGAGAGAGAGAGAGAGAGAGAGAGAGAGAGAGAGAGAGAGAGAGAGAGAGAGAGAGAGAGAGAGAGAGAGAGAGAGAGAGAGAGAGAGAGAGAGAGAGAGAGAGAGAGAGAGAGAGAGAGAGAGAGAGAGAAATGACAAATGACAAATGACAACTTTTATTGACAATGACTTACAGTCTTCACAGAGAGAGAGAGAGAGAGAGAGAGAGAGAGAGAGAGAGAGAGAGAGAGAGAGAGAGAGAGAGAGAGAGAGAGAGAGAGAGAGAGAGAGAGAGAGAGAGAGAGAGAGAGAGAGAGAGAGAGCAACCTTGATAATCGGACAAACAAAACCATACATCAGCCGATGTGTTGAACATGGCTTAGACAGGATTAACTTTGTACCGGCAGCTTTGAAAAGTCACTAGACTGAAGATGGACATCATTAGGACAGTTTATAGTTTTTTTCAACACGCTGGTTCCCGGCCCAATGTATCCTGTACATATCAGACGCTGCCTGTTTCTCATGCTATGTTGCGCTGGACATTAACCTTGTCTGTGCTACACTATGTTGTGTTGGATTCTAGGACTTGCTCATTCTATGTTGCGCTGGACATTAACCTTGTCTGTGCTACACTATGTTGTGTTGGATTCTAGGACTTGCTCATTCTGTGCTACGCTTGGCTGTGCCCCTTTCCTATTCTAAGTTATGGTGACCAGGACCCTTTCTCATGCTACGTAGCGCTGGACAGAGCCCATGTCTCATGCTGTATCACGTTTTGAAGTGTCTTTTTCTGATTCGGCATTACTGTGAAGAGTGCACAATTCGCGTGTTAATATGCACAACAACACATTCTCCAGTTATGCCACGTTGGATAATATCCTTATTCGTGCTAACTTACTCACACATGCTCAGGCAAACAGACGGACAGACAGACAGGCAGGCAGGCAGACAGATAGACAGATAGTCAGGGAGGTCAAGTCAAGTCAAGTCAAGTCAAGAATACATTATTATCTCTCATGGAGAAATTTGGTTGCAGGTGCAATACACATCAACAAACACAACAAGACAATGAAGACAATGAAATATTAAGCATCACAAACATGGGGGAAGAGCATACAATTTATACATTATTAGAACATGTGCTATTAATTAAATACCAAGATAAAATTAATTAGATGAAATACCAAGATCACACAAAAAGAGAATCAGTTATATATTAAGACGTCATCGTCAAAGCATCAACAGGACCCATAAAAAGTACCGTACTTGCACAAAAGCTTAAACAGATGCAATAAAAAGCATATAATAATAGAGCATTGCACAAACAGAATAAACTTACAAGAGGATAAACAGAGCAATGGAAAGCACACAGTAAGACACTGCACAAACAAGATAAGATAAGCAATAAAATTACAAAGCATATAATAAGCAATACAAAGCATATAATAAGACATTGCACAAAGACAAGCAATAAAAAGCAATTATGTTAAGATATACTAGGACATATTTAAGACGTTGAACAAACATGATCACAAAAGTATAAACAAAATCAATAAAGAAGCATAAGAACAATAAGAAGCACTTACTAAGCCATTGCACCCAGAGGTAGAGAGAGAGAGAGAGAGAGAGAGAGAGAGAGAGAGAGAGAGAGAGAGAGAGAGAGAGAGAGAGAGAGAGAGAGAGAGAGAGAGAGCATTAGTGTGTGTTCATCAATGGGCACACTACATCTCCTTCCGCCATGTCTGTGTTGCAGACGACGTTCCTGCCCCCACGGACAGTGCCGGCCACAGACTGACACGCTGGACCTCCCTGCACACCTTGAGTCACCTCGCTGTGCTCTGCCTCTCTCTTCGTCCACTCAGAACTTGTCTCCTCTGATCTTCCCATACAATACTCACATTGCTATTTACACACAGTATTTTCTTTGGGCGAACACATTGGCAAGCTTCGTGTGCGAGTGAGTGCTTGTTTGTTGTTTTTCAAATGTGTTGAAGGAAAAGCTTGGCTTGTCTTCGGGAAACTTTCAAGCCGGCTTCCACCTCATGTAGGCCTGTGATTAATACCACCCCCAAGCTATGCTCTACGTGACTCTTTACCCCAACTTATAGGAAAAGAAACTCTTTTGTGTCTGAGGGAGACATGTAGTCTGCTGTGACTTTGACTTGATCACAAAAAAGAGTTGTTGTTTTTCCTGCGTTCTGTCCAATGTGCTCAACGTACAAAACATGTGCGCAATGCACAGTGGTATTGAGTGCTTTCTGCATTGGCCGTTCAAACACACCGTTGTAAGATGTGTGCAGCACACAAAGCAATGTACGTGAAGTAGTGGGTTGTTAGATGGCGCTGCTCTGGTTGTCTATGTGTTTCGGAGTCACATTGATGTGCGTCGTTTAAGGAATCGTGATTAACAATGCTTATACTTCATCGACGAGGTGAATTAAACTCACTTTCTTTAACAAAATTATTCTGTCAGTTGGATGGGTTTTCACTTTTTGTGGCACACGGAGGACAAGGCTTAAAAGTTGGTGATTGTTGCATAGAGTGTGACTGTGTTGTTCGTCCATTGTTGCATTGATTGTGACTGTGTTGTTCGTCCATTATTGCATAGATTGTGACTGTGTTGTTCGTCCATTATTGCATAGATTGTGACTGTGTTGTTCGTCCATTATTGCATAGATTGTGACTGTGTTGTTCGTCCATTATTGCATAGATTGTGACTGTGTTGTTCGTCCATTGTTGCATAGATTGTGACTGTGTTGTTCGTCCATTATTGCATAGATTGTAACTGTGTTGTTCGTCCATTATTGCATAGATTGTGACTGTGTTGTTCGTCCATTATTGCATAGATTGTGACTGTGTTGTTCGTCCATTATTGCATAGATTGTGACTGTGTTGTTTGTCCATTATTGCATAGATTGTGACTGTGTTGTTCGTCCATTATTGCATAGATTGTGACTGTGTTGTTCGTCCATTATTGCATAGATTGTGACTGTGTTGTTTGTCCATTATTGCATAGATTGTGACTGTGTTGTTCGTCCATTATTGCATAGATTGTAACTGTGTTGTTCGTCCATTATTGCATAGATTGTGACTGTGTTGTTCGTCCATTGTTGCATAGATTGTGACTGTGTTGTTCGTCCATTATTGCATAGATTGTGACTGTGTTGTTTGTCCATTATTGCATAGATTGTGACTGTGTTGTTCGTCCATTATTGCATAGATTGTAACTGTGTTGTTCGTCCATTATTGCATAGATTGTGACTGTGTTGTTCGTCCATTATTGCATAGATTGTGACTGTGTTGTTCGTCCATTATTGCATAGATTGTGACTGTGTTGTTCGTCCATTATTGCATAGATTGTGACTGTGTTGTTCGTCCATTATTGCATAGATTGTAACTGTGTTGTTCGTCCATTATTGCATAGATTGTGACTGTGTTGTTCGTCCATTATTGCATAGATTGTGACTGTGTTGTTCGTCCATTATTGCATAGATTGTAACTGTGTTGTTCGTCCATTATTGCATAGATTGTGACTGTGTTGTTCGTCCATTATTGCATAGATTGTGACTGTGTTGTTCGTCCATTATTGCATAGATTGTGACTGTGTTGTTCGTCCATTATTGCATAGATTGTGACTGTGTTGTTCGTCCATTCATAGTCAGCAGTCTTAGGAAACTGACAAATCTAAGGAATACACCGTGTCAAATACGGGCATTTTTCCACACGGAGGAGTACAATGATTTAAAATATGCAGGATTGCTGTAAATTGTGACTATGTTCTAAGTGGATTATTGAAATGGGTTTAGATGCTATTTTTTAATCTTTGTTGCATCCCTTGTTACAAGAACCATTTGGTCAATATAGCCGTTATTGATGAAGAATATTTGCGGGAGTTGTGAACGCTTTGAGTTTTACAGCACCAGCTGAGATCTGTATAAATCTGTTTTGTTGATTGTTTTTGTCGAACCCCAAAATCATCATGAATATGATTGTCATACCTCAGTTACGCCTTTCGTTTTTGATATGGACAACGTGTGATATTGGTATGTTCACATGTTTGATCGATGCGAATGTTACATGTTTTTGTGTTTTGTGTATGTAGTTTCAACCATTCCATTTGAAGGAAAACGTCATTAATAGAATTAGTGATTATTTCTACTCAGGCACAGTATCAGGTACAAATAGAGGGTTTTTTCTATACAAGTTTGACTGTAGTTTTTTGGTTGAATTTGAATTTACCGTTTCTATAGCCTATTCTTTGAAAAGACTAACTTTTCTTGTTTATGCGATTGCAAGTTTTTTGTTACCTAATCAAACTTTAAAATGTTCTTAACATTTCGTTATTGTTTATTTTACTACAAATGTGGTGTACCACAGGGTTCTGTTCTGGGACCTATTCTTTTCGTGCTCTATGCTGCTCCTGTGTCCGATGTTGTCAGTCAGCATGCCTTGTCACATGATAGTTTTGCTGACGATACAGAAGTGTGTCAGTCAGCCCCTCTTGCTGAAGTTGATGGGCTGATATCGCGGACACAGGAGTGCATAGCTGACCTAAAACATGGATGACACACAACAAACTACAGCTCAACGAGGATAAAACTGAACTTCTGTTAGCATGTCCTAAAAAACTGCTCAATGATTCTTCACTTCCAGGCTCTGTCACAATCAACAACACCACTATCTCCTTTGCCTCTTCTGTCCGCAGTCTTGGTGTCACCTTAGATCAAAGCCTCTCCCTTCAGCAGCATGTGTCCACTATCTGCAGATCAGCCTATCTTGAGCTTCGTAAAATCAGTTGTGTTCGTCACTATATCTCCACCGATGCCACTAAAACCTTAGTCTGTGCCTTTGTCCTTTCTAAAATAGATTACTGCAACTCTCTTCCCGCTGGCCTTCACAAGTACTTGCTTAGCAGACTTCAGAGAATCCAAACCAATGCTACACAACTGGTCCTCAACTCCTCTAAATTAAACCACCTCTTCTCCATTCTCTGCACTGGCTGCCAATCTCTGATAGAATTGAGTACAAACGTTCCGCTCTTAGCTTTGCTGTCATTTCTGGCTCAGCTCCTAGTTACTCGTTTGATCTGCTGCATACTTACACACCCTCTCGTCAGATCCGTTCTTCCTCTGATTCTTGTCTTCTGCAGCTTCCCTTGGTTAAAGCAAAAGCTTATGGTGAAAGATCCTTTTCCTTTCAGACCCCAGCTACTTGGAACAAACTACCACCATCTCTCAGACATTCCAACTCTCTGTCAGTCTTTAAGGCTAATCTCAAAACGCACTTCTTCTCTCAACGCTAATGCCTGTGATGGGTCTGCATGAATGGAGTGTGCGCGGGTTACATGGGAGGAGGGGAATGGGGCATGTAGTAACTGAGTTTGTTTGTGTGTTTGTGTGCGTGCGCGCGCGCGCGTGTGCGTGTGTGTGTTTGTGCACGCGCGCATATGTGTGTGTACATGTGTGTGTGGGTGCGTTGATGTGAGTGTGTTTGTGTGTGGGGAGGGAAGGATGGGTTTGTATATACCAATGTGCATATATGCATGTGCATGTTTGTATATTTATGAGTATGTGTTGGCGTGGGGGAGACGGTGGGAATGCCAGTGCGTCTGAGTATGTTCCATATGTATGATGTATTCTTGCATGTGGAGTGAATTTTAGTTTTGTTAAGCGCCATGAGTAGTTCGTCTAGAATGTGCGCTCTGTAAATGTCTTTATTATTTTATTTTTTTTAATTCAATTTCAATTTTTATGCATATTCATTTTCAGGTATGTTCCAACCAATTTCTTTTAAATGGTATCTGCATTTTCGTATTTGCATATTTAATCCAATTTTGTTTGATATACGTATCATTCTATGGATGCTCCTTCCTGTGCCGTGTTTTCCTCGATATTGTTTTTCTTGCACCCAGTCCCTTTTGTCACATAATAATGATGCATTCATTGCCATACAGCCCATAAAGTATTTCCTTATTATTCCTTCCCTTCTGTGATTATTATATTCATTGTTGTCATCGTCACCATCGTCGTAGTAATCATCATCATCATCATCATCTCTACCACCATCATCATCATCATGAATTATTGGAACACACACCAGATCCATCCAGTTGCCCCCCCCCCCCTCCCACCCACCCTTCACTCCCTTTATTCCTCCCTATCTCTTCGTTCTCTCATCTCACTCCCTTTATTCCTCCCTATCTCTTCGTTCTCTCATCTCACTCCCTTTATTCCTCCTATCTCTTCATTCTCTCATCTCACTCCCTTTATTCATCCCTATCTCTTCGTTCTCTCATCTCACTCCCTTTATTCATCCCTATCTCTTCGTTCTCTCATCTCACTCCCTTTATTCATCCCTATCTCTTCGTTCTCTCATCTCACTCCCTTTATTCCTCCCTATCTCTTCGTTCTCTCATCTCACTCCCTCTCATCTCACTCCCTTTATTCCTCCCTATCTCTTCGTTCTCTCATCTCACTCACTCTCATCTCACTCCCTTTATTCCTCCTATCTCTTCGTTCTCTCATCTCACTCCCTTTATTCCTCCTATCTCTTCGTTCTCTCATCTCACTCCCTTTATTCATCCTATCTCTTCGTTCTCTCATCTCACTCCCTTTATTCATCCCTATCTCTTCGTTCTCTCATCTCACTCCCTTTATTCATCCTATCTCTTCGTTCTCTCATCTCACTCCCTCTCATCTCACTCCCTTTATTCATCCCTATCTCTTCGTTCTCTCATCTCACTCCCTTTATTCCTCCCTATCTCTTCGTTCTCTCATCTCACTCCCTTTATTCCTCCTATCTCTTCGCTGTCTCATCTCACTCCCTTTATTCATCCCTATCTCTTCGTTCTCTCATCTCACTCCCTTTATTCCTCCCTATCTCTTCGTTCTCTCATCTCACTCCCTTTATTCCTCCTATCTCTTCGTTCTCTCATCTCACTCCCTTTATTCATCCCTATCTCTTCGTTCTCTCATCTCACTCCCTTTATTCATCCCTATCTCTTCGTTCTCTCATCTCACTCCCTTTATTCCTCCTATCTCTTCGTTCTCTCATCTCACTCCCTTTATTCATCCCTATCTCTTCGTTCTCTCATCTCACTCCCTCTCATCTCACTCCCTTTATTCCTCCTATCTCTTCGTTCTCTCATCTCACTCCCTTTATTCATCCCTATCTCTTCGTTCTCTCATCTCACTCCCTCTCATCTCACTCCCTTTATTCCTCCTATCTCTTCGTTCTCTCATCTCACTCCCTTTATTCCTCCTATCTCTTCGTTCTCTCATCTCACTCCCTTTATTCCTCCTATCTCTTCGTTCTCTCATCTCACTCCCTTTATTCCTCCTATCTCTTCGTTCTCTCATCTCACTCCCTTTATTCCTCCTATCTCTTCATTCTCTCATCTCACTCCCTTTATTCCTCCTATCTCTTCGTTCTCTCATCTCACTCCCTTTATTCCTCCCTATCTCTTCGTTCTCTCATAGCACTCCCTTTATTCCTCCTATCTCTTCGTTCTCTCATCTCACTCCCTTTATTCCTCCTATCTCTTCGCTGTCTCATCTCACTCCCTTTATTCCTCCTATCTCTTCGTTCTCTCATCTCACTCACTCTCATCTCACTCCCTTTATTCATCCCTATCTCTTCATTCTCTCATCTCACTCCCTTTATTCCTCCTATCTCTTCATTCTCTCATCTCACTCCCTTTATTCCTCCTATCTCTTCGTTCTCTCATCTCACTCCCTTTATTCCTCCTATCTCTTCGCTGTCTCATCTCACTCCCTTTATTCCTCCTATCTCTTCGTTCTCTCATCTCACTCACTCTCATCTCACTCCCTTTATTCATCCCTATCTCTTCATTCTCTCATCTCACTCCCTTTATTCCTCCTATCTCTTCGTTCTCTCATCTCACTCCCTTTATTCCTCCTATCTCTTCGTTCTCTCATCTCACTCCCTTTATTCCTCCTATCTCTTCGCTGTCTCATCTCACTCCCTTTATTCCTCCTATCTCTTCGTTCTCTCATCTCACTCACTCTCATCTCACTCCCTTTATTCATCCCTATCTCTTCATTCTCTCATCTCACTCCCTTTATTCCTCCTATCTCTTCATTCTCTCATCTCACTCCCTTTATTCCTCCTATCTCTTCGTTCTCTCATCTCACTCCCTTTATTCCTCCTATCTCTTCGCTGTCTCATCTCACTCCCTTTATTCCTCCTATCTCTTCGCTGTCTCATCTCACTCACTCTCATCTCACTCCCTTTATTCCTCCTATCTCTTCATTCTCTCATCTCACTCCCTTTATTCATCCCTATCTCTTCATTCTCTCATCTCACTCCCTTTATTCCTCCTATCTCTTCATTCTCTCATCTCACTCCCTTTATTCCTCCCTATCTCTTCGTTCTCTCATCTCACTCCCTTTATTCCTCCTATCTCTTCGTTCTCTCATCTCACTCCCTTTATTCCTCCTATCTCTTCGTTCTCTCATCTCACTCCCTTTATTCCTCCTATCTCTTCGTTCTCTCATCTCACTCCCTTTATTCCTCCTATCTCTTCGTTCTCTCATCTCACTCCCTTTATTCCTCCTATCTCTTCGTTCTCTCATCTCACTCCCTTTATTCCTCCCTATCTCTTCGTTCTCTCATAGCACTCCCTTTATTCCTCCTATCTCTTCGTTCTCTCATCTCACTCCCTTTATTCCTCCTATCTCTTCGTTCTCTCATCTCACTCCCTTTATTCCTCCTATCTCTTCGCTGTCTCATCTCACTCCCTCTCATCTCACTCCCTTTATTCATCCCTATCTCTTCATTCTCTCATCTCACTCCCTTTATTCCTCCTATCTCTTCATTCTCTCATCTCACTCCCTTTATTCCTCCTATCTCTTCCTTCTCTCATCTCACTCCCTTTATTCATCCCTATCTCTCCGTTCTCTCATCTCACTCCCTTTATTCATCCTATCTCTTCGTTCTCTCATCTCACTCCCTTTATTCCTCCCTATCTCTTCGTTCTCTCATCTCACTCCCTTTATTCCTCCTATCTCTTCATTCTCTCATCTCACTCCCTTTATTCCTCCTATCTCTTCGTTCTCTCATCTCACTCCCTTTATTCCTCCTATCTCTTCGTTCTCTCATCTCACTCCCTTTATTCCTCCTATCTCTTCGTTCTCTCATCTCACTCCCTTTATTCCTCCTATCTCTTCGTTCTCTCATCTCACTCACTCTCATCTCACTCCCTTTATTCCTCCCTATCTCTTCGTTCTCTCATCTCACTCCCTTTATTCCTCCTATCTCTTCGTTCTCTCATCTCACTCCCTTTATTCCTCCTATCTCTTCGTTCTCTCATCTCACTCCCTTTATTCATCCCTATCTCTTCGTTCTCTCATCTCACTCCCTTTATTCCTCCTATCTCTTCGTTCTCTCATCTCACTCCCTCTCATCTCACTCCCTTTATTCATCCCTATCTCTTCGTTCTCTCATCTCACTCCCTTTATTCCTCCTATCTCTTCGTTCTCTCATCTCACTCCCTTTATTCCTCCTATCTCTTCGCTGTCTCATCTCACTCCCTTTATTCATCCCTATCTCTTCGTTCTCTCATCTCACTCCCTTTATTCCTCCCTATCTCTTCGTTCTCTCATCTCACTCCCTTTATTCCTCCTATCTCTTCGTTCTCTCATCTCACTCCCTTTATTCATCCCTATCTCTTCGTTCTCTCATCTCACTCCCTTTATTCATCCTATCTCTTCGTTCTCTCATCTCACTCCCTTTATTCCTCCTATCTCTTCGTTCTCTCATCTCACTCCCTTTATTCATCCCTATCTCTTCGTTCTCTCATCTCACTCCCTCTCATCTCACTCCCTTTATTCCTCCTATCTCTTCGTTCTCTCATCTCACTCCCTTTATTCATCCCTATCTCTTCGTTCTCTCATCTCACTCCCTCTCATCTCACTCCCTTTATTCCTCCTATCTCTTCGTTCTCTCATCTCTCTCCCTTTATTCCTCCTATCTCTTCGTTCTCTCATCTCACTCCCTTTATTCCTCCTATCTCTTCGTTCTCTCATCTCACTCCCTTTATTCCTCCTATCTCTTCGTTCTCTCATCTCACTCCCTTTATTCCTCCTATCTCTTCGTTCTCTCATCTCACTCCCTTTATTCCTCCTATCTCTTCGTTCTCTCATCTCACTCCCTTTATTCCTCCCTATCTCTTCGTTCTCTCATAGCACTCCCTTTATTCCTCCTATCTCTTCGTTCTCTCATCTCACTCCCTTTATTCCTCCTATCTCTTCGCTGTCTCATCTCACTCCCTTTATTCCTCCTATCTCTTCGTTCTCTCATCTCACTCACTCTCATCTCACTCCCTTTATTCATCCCTATCTCTTCATTCTCTCATCTCACTCCCTTTATTCCTCCTATCTCTTCATTCTCTCATCTCACTCCCTTTATTCCTCCTATCTCTTCGTTCTCTCATCTCACTCCCTTTATTCCTCCTATCTCTTCGCTGTCTCATCTCACTCCCTTTATTCCTCCTATCTCTTCGTTCTCTCATCTCACTCACTCTCATCTCACTCCCTTTATTCATCCCTATCTCTTCATTCTCTCATCTCACTCCCTTTATTCCTCCTATCTCTTCATTCTCTCATCTCACTCCCTTTATTCCTCCTATCTCTTCGTTCTCTCATCTCACTCCCTTTATTCCTCCTATCTCTTCGCTGTCTCATCTCACTCCCTTTATTCCTCCTATCTCTTCGCTGTCTCATCTCACTCACTCTCATCTCACTCCCTTTATTCCTCCTATCTCTTCATTCTCTCATCTCACTCCCTTTATTCATCCCTATCTCTTCATTCTCTCATCTCACTCCCTTTATTCCTCCTATCTCTTCATTCTCTCATCTCACTCCCTTTATTCCTCCCTATCTCTTCGTTCTCTCATCTCACTCCCTTTATTCCTCCTATCTCTTCGTTCTCTCATCTCACTCCCTTTATTCCTCCTATCTCTTCGTTCTCTCATCTCACTCCCTTTATTCCTCCTATCTCTTCGTTCTCTCATCTCACTCCCTTTATTCCTCCTATCTCTTCGTTCTCTCATCTCACTCCCTTTATTCCTCCTATCTCTTCGTTCTCTCATCTCACTCCCTTTATTCCTCCCTATCTCTTCGTTCTCTCATAGCACTCCCTTTATTCCTCCTATCTCTTCGTTCTCTCATCTCACTCCCTTTATTCCTCCTATCTCTTCGTTCTCTCATCTCACTCCCTTTATTCCTCCTATCTCTTCGCTGTCTCATCTCACTCCCTCTCATCTCACTCCCTTTATTCATCCCTATCTCTTCATTCTCTCATCTCACTCCCTTTATTCCTCCTATCTCTTCATTCTCTCATCTCACTCCCTTTATTCCTCCTATCTCTTCCTTCTCTCATCTCACTCCCTTTATTCATCCCTATCTCTCCGTTCTCTCATCTCACTCCCTTTATTCCTCCTATCTCTTCGTTCTCTCATCTCACTCCCTTTATTCCTCCCTATCTCTTCGTTCTCTCATCTCACTCCCTTTATTCCTCCTATCTCTTCATTCTCTCATCTCACTCCCTTTATTCATCCCTATCTCTTCGTTCTCTCATCTCACTCCCTTTATTCCTCCCTATCTCTTCGTTCTCTCATCTCACTCCCTTTATTCCTCCCTATCTCTTCGTTCTCTCATCTCACTCCCTTTATTCATCCCTATCTCTTCGTTCTCTCATCTCACTCCCTCTCATCTCACTCCCTTTATTCCTCCTATCTCTTCGCTGTCTCATCTCACTCCCTCTGATCTCACTCCCTTTATTCCTCCTATCTCTTCGCTGTCTCATCTCACTCCCTCTCATCTCACTCCCTTTATTCCTCCCTATCTCTTCGTTCTCTCATCTCACTCCCTTTATTCATCCCTATCTCTTCGTTCTCTCATCTCACTCCCTCTCATCTCACTCCCTTTATTCCTCCTATCTCTTCGCTGTCTCATCTCACTCCCTCTGATCTCACTCCCTTTATTCCTCCTATCTCTTCGCTGTCTCATCTCACTCCCTCTCATCTCACTCCCTTTATTCCTCCCTATCTCTTCGTTCTCTCATCTCACTCCCTTTATTCCTCCTATCTCTTCGCTGTCTCATCTCACTCCCTCTCATCTCACTCCCTTTATTCCTCCCTATCTCTTCGTTCTCTCATCTCACTCCCTTTATTCCTCCTATCTCTTCGCTGTCTCATCTCACTCCCTTTATTCATCCCTATCTCTTCGTTCTCTCATCACACTCCCTCTCATCTCACTCCCTTTATTCATCCTATCTCTTCGTTCTCTCATCTCACTCCCTTTATTCCTCCTATCTCTTCGCTGTCTCATCACACTCCCTCTCATCTCACTCCCTTTATTCCTCCTATCTCTTCGTTCTCTCATCGCACTCCCTTTATTCCTCCTATCTCTTCGCTGTCTCATCGCAGTCCCTGTCGTCAAGCCTAAGGGGCAGATACACTGCATACGATTCGATCCCAATGCGATCCCTTTGTGCCGTTTGTGAGGCATGATTCTAGTGAACTTCTACTGTCTAAGCGAATGTGGTGAAATCCTGCTAGTTATGTTCTCTATATTTGTAGTTCATCGTATGCAGTGTGGCGGGCCTTTCACTCCGTGAATCGTGACTCACAGACATCGTGACAAACAGATCGCATTTGGGTTGGATCGTATGCAGTGTGGCGGGCCCTTCACTCCGTGAATCATGACTCACAGACATCGTGACAAACAGATCGCATTTGGGTTGGATCGTATGCAGTGTGGCGGGCCCTTCACTCCGTGAATCATGACTCACAGACATCGTGACAAACAGATCGCATTTGGGTTGGATCGTATGCAGTGTGGCGGGCCCTTCACTCCGTGAATCATGACTCACAGACCTCGTGACAAACAGATCACATTTGGGTTGGATCGTATGCAGTGTGGCGGGCCCTTCACTCCGTTCGTCAAGCTGACTGCTTCCAGGGAATTGGTTTGACAACGACAACATACTTTGTTGTTTTGATTTCCCGTGGTCTTACTTACATACCTTTTATGTGTTTCAGACTCTGCCCCAATACAGCGTAACTTACTGCTTGTCTCACAGTTGTCAATAATAGGATCTGGGGTTAATAGTGAATTAGTTTATAATTATGGGTATTTTTATACGTTACGAACGTTATCGGTTAATTTGATTAGGAAATTGCAATAGCAGAGGAGAAACAGGGACATTTCTCCTTGGGAGATAATAAATTGAATTTGAATTGAATTGTAATATATAAAGATGCCCAGATGTCATTCACGTTTACTGGAGGCTGATATTGTTTTTTCAGGAATGTGTATAGACTGGTGTAGTTATTTTACTGGTGTGACCATGCAGCCAATACTATTGTTTGGTTTAGTAATTATAGTGACAGGTTGGTGTTGTTAGGAATGTGTATAGACTGGTGTAGTTATTGTACTGGTGTGACCATGCAGCCAATACTATTGTTGGGTTTAGTAATTATAGTGACAGGTTGGTGTTGTTAGGAATGTGTGTAGTTATTGTACTGGTGTACTGGTGTGACCATGCAGCCAATACTTAGCTTAGTAGTAGTGACAGGTTGGTGTTGTTAGGGGAAGCGGTGTTCAGTAGTTACCATTTCCATAGACAATGCATGTTTACATATAATATTATTCATTGTTTTCCATTACCGTCAACATTTCATTAAAATCACGATTTCTCCGTTGTGTCTGCAGGACCCTTTCACCGCCAATGTCGCATTGATGCACCACAATGGTTTAATCCTTTCACCGCCAATGTCGCATTGATGCACCACAATGGTTTAATCCTTTCACCGCAAATGTCGCATTGATGCACCACAATGGTTTAACCCTTTAACTGCCAATGTCGCATTGATGCACCACAATGGTTTAACCCTTTCACCGCCAATGTCGCATTGATGCACCACAATGGTTTAACCCTTTAACCACCAATGTCGCATTGATGCACCACAATGGTTTAACCCTTTCACCGCCAATGTCGCATTGATGCACCACAATGGTTTAAGATAAAGGCAAGGCCAGCAATGTATGTATATACATAACTGCAGCCGCCTTGTGGGGCTCACTCGACAACAATGTGTTATTCAACAATCTGTTATGTTTGTTCTGTATGCCAGACCTGTGTCTGATGTCATTGATCAGCACTCCTTGTTGCATGAAAGTTTTGCTGATAACACGCAAATGCATGAATCATGCTCCGTGTCTGAACTTGACAGCATGCTAAGCAATGTCCAAGACTGCATAGGAGATTTGAAGCAGTGGATGGCATTATATGAGCTGCAGCTGAACGAGGAAGAAACAGAGCTCATCCTCGTTGCCCCTCCTAACCTTCAGAATGACCTCTCTTCCTTCTTCCCTCTGCATTGGCACTTCTGACATTCAGTTCTCTTCTCAAGCCCGTAATCTTGGTGTGACCTTTGACTGTACGCTCTCCTTCGAGCAGCATGTTTCTAATGTCTGTGAGGCCGCCTATCTTGAAATCCGCAAACATAAGCTCTATCATACATTTCCAGACGCCCCAACAGCAAAGCCAGTACTCTGGTTGTTTGTTCTTTCTGGATGACGTCACTACTATGTAGCGTTCCTACATAACTGACCCTGTTTCCTGCATCAAAGACCAACAACAATCCTGTTTTATGTATTCATTTGAAGAAACGAAGCAGACTCTGTTTTACCCCTAATTTGAGTTGCCTGTTATACGTAGCTTGAAGCCTTTTCCATCTAACATACAGTCCTCTGTGTTGAACGTCGAGGGACGTAAGGCTCCTGCACAGTGGGATGATATTGGCTTGTGCGTGAAATGGCTTGAAATGGCATTGCGTTAACAACTGTTATTTATTTTATTGTGACTTTTTTGGTACGAGGAAAAAAGCATATATTCTAGTCTGTGTTCTGTTCTGCTTTTTTTCTTTTTTTCTCTTTTTATTAGCCTTGCAATTGACGCCAACGCTTACAATGTGTGCAACCATGATTAGTTATAAAACAATATGAGCGCTAAAGCATGTCTGTCTCTGTCTCGTAGTATTTAATGCACAGAAAATATATTGCAATGGTCCTATTATTTTTCTTACACAAAATGTTGACATTAAATCAATATATTTTGTTAATATCATTGACGTATGACTTAAGCAAACTCGATCACTTATGTCGTTTCAGTTTTGAAATGTAAAACAAGGTAACTCTTCCTCAGTACCTCTCTTCTGCTCTCTGCACCTACCAAAGCTCTCGTACTCTTCGTTCTTCTTCCCAGAAACTTATTTAAGTTCCTAAGCGGTCCTTGAAATCTTCGGGTGAGAGGGCGTTTAGTTTTGTTGCACCAAGCGTTTGGAATTCTCTTCCTGAAAATACCCGTAACCAGTCCACTCTTCCTTCCTTCAAGTCCCAACTAAAGACCCACTTCTTCAGGAAAGCTTTCTCTCTGCAAAGTCTATGATCCTTTCCCCACTCTTGTCTTCCAGCTCATTGACGTTGAGTATGAGGTTAACGCGTGCGCGTGTGTGTATGGGGTGGGGTGGGGAGTAGGGGGGCAGGGGTGGGGATGGGTGGGGTGGGGGGGGGGGGTGAAGGGAGGTGGGTGTTAGTGTGTTGTGTTATGATCATATGCAATGCATTCTCTAATGTATTCATTTTCATTTTCATAGAGATGTATGGTGAGGATGCGTGAACCAGTCTGTTAGAAAGGTTGTACGAATGGTGAGTGAAAAGCGCATTGAGTTGCTTTGCAAGATTATGCGCTATATAAGCTTTATTAATTATTATTATTATTATTATACCAATTTAACCAGATTATTAGTTTATTATTATTAATTTATCCGTGAGTGTGCGTTGGCTTTTAATTTCATGACATAATCTGCTGTGAGTTGATTTTGACCCGAATGATGTTAGTTTCAATAACCTGAAAATAAATATTTAATTTATGAAAAATCGGTAACTGCAACTTCACTAACTGTTATATTTTATATCATAGTTTACTTGCATAATCTGTTGAGTCGTAAATAAAAATAATATAAAAGTGCAAAGATAACATCGTGTTCCTGTTTATGTATGAGCATTTTGTGTTGTTATATATTAGGTGTTTATGTATGAGTATGTTGTGTTGTTATATATTAGGTGTTTATGGGGAAAACAGTCTACCATTAGTCTTGACTTGTTACTAATCTTTGGAGCAAGCAAGTCCAAATAATATCTTTAGCTCTATGTAAGCATTTTTGTTTTGTTTTGTTTAACTGGGAAACACAAACACGCACGCACGCACACAAAGCGTGCATATATAAGCCTCAATCCACAAAACTGTTTCAAATGAACAATGTTGATGCGTGTGGTTTAGTGTGTCAGACTATTATGATGCCGATGAACAGACACAGAAGAATAGAAGGTACATTGTACATACCAAGAAGAACTGTTGGTAGTTATCACGTCACTGAACGAAACAAGCTGTGTCTCTGCCTCTGGCTGGCTGGCTGGCTGTTGTTCTGGCTGGCTGGCTGTCTGGCTGTCTTTCGGGCTGTCCGTCTGTGTGTTTCTTGTTGATTTAACGTCCGTGTCAATTCACTGGAGAACTAGCATGCCGGATTTTTACCCAGTGTGTTAGACCTACTCAAGACCTTTGTTAAAGTGTACAGTATATAATAAGCAAACCAATGTTACTTAGTTCATGTCCAACTCTTTTGATGCGCATGTGACATTTGAGCTGAACAGTTTGGGGGTGATTGTACACAGGTAATGAACGACAGGATAGTCAGTATAAATATTACTTTCAATAATAAGGTAGTGTCTGTTTTGTTGTTGTTGTTTTTGTAATTAGTCAGTATAAATATTACTTTCAATAATAAGGTAGTGTCTGTTTTGTTGTTGTTGTTTTTGTAATTAGTCAGTATAAATATTACTTTCAATAATAAGGTATTGTCTGTTTTGTTGTTGTTGTTTTTGTAATTAGTCAGTATAAATATTACTTTCAATAATAAGGTAGTGTCTGTTTTGTTGTTGTTGTTTTTGTAATTAGTCAGTATAAATATTACTTTCAATAATAAGGTAGTGTCTGTTTTGTTGTTGTTGTTTTTGTAATTAGTCAGTATAAATATTACTTTCAATAATAAGGTATTGTCTGTTTTGTTGTTGTTGTTTTTGTAATTAGTCAGTATAAATATTACTTTCAATAATAAGGTAGTGTCTGTTTTGTTGTTGTTGTTTTTGTAACCTTCAACATTCGGTTTTAGTGAACGTAATACAAATATATTGTCATGAAATTGCATGAAAACATCTTGTCACCTTCCCTAACTCATGAAGACACTTTGGTATTCTTTTTTAATATATTATTTCTTCTGCCAGTTGTATTTTCATGTTGGCATTGTTCTTCCACCTCTGGTCATCATCAGATTGGTGCATACGTTTCATGGAACAAACAGAAGTCAGAAAGAAACACCGAATGCTGCTGGTGGGACCCAATGACGCGTGTAAACCAGCCTGACTACACAGGAGCAGCTCTTCGTCAACCTGAAAGCCTGTCGAGTTACTGGGGAGCAGGAACACCGGACATCCCATTAGGCATACAGAGGCACACAGCTGTTCTCAGCTTGGTGACCACCAGGTACCACTGGGAGAGTTCTTGTGAAAGTATCTCATGACCGTACAAGCCTGTTTTAAGAACATAGTGACACACTACCAGGGCTATAGACAGAGGGTCCGTATTCAAAACCACGTTGCGCATCATATTCACCCAACGAATCAGATGAACGTTATATGTCACCATTTTGTTTCTATCCAGCAGAATTGTGATTTTCATACCTGTTGCTTGTTGCTGCATATTACTTGTTACTGTAACACTGTGTCCTTGTTTATGTATTGCCTGTTATGTGTGACGCATACTTTTACTTGGGTGCATCCTGCTTCCGTGTCCTATGCACACAAAACTCCAATGTCATTCCTATATATTCCATAACATCTCTATTTTACAATGCCACCACCAAACATTGAACAATCTGAGATTGGTGGGTTTTTTTTAAACATATATATGTTTATGTATATAAAAATAAAAAACAAAACAAACATAAATCCTGTTTTTTTCATTCCCTTTTTAGAACACCCAAAATAATGAAGTCTATTTTCGCAATGTTTCTTTACCATGTTATTTATACCAAAGGCCTGTATTTTCACATCTGGAAGAATTAAAAAATAGTGTACTGCTTTTGTTTATGCCACTGTATTCCATTTGGTTTTGTTTCACATTTTAAATATTGTATCATTTATTTTGTCTTCTGTTCAGCAATGATAATGTGTTTTGTTAAACCTGGCTCAATGTACACTCTCTTTGTTTAGAAATCCATAAGCCTTCTGTGCAACTCTGCACTTGGTATAAGCCACAGTGTTCAAGGAACATGACGTTTTAGTTGAGGATTCACAAGCCTTCTGTGCAACTCTGCACTTGGCATAAGCCACAGTGTTCAAGGAACATGACGTTTTAGTTGAGGATTCATAAGCCTTCTGTGCAACTCTGCACTTGGTATATAAGCCACAGTGTTCAAGGAACATGACGTTTTAGTTGAGGGTTCATAAGCCTTCTGTGCAACTCTGCACTTGGCATAAGCCACAGTGTTCAAGGAACATGACGTTTTAGTTGAGGATTCATAAGCCTTCTGTGCAACTCTGCACTTGGTATAAGCCACAGTGTTCAAGGAACATGACGTTTTAGTTGAGGGTTCATAAGCCTTCTGTGCAATTCTGTACTTGGTATAAGCCACAGTGTTCAAGGAACATGACGTTTTAGTTGAGGGTTCATAAGCCTTTTGTGCAACTCTGCACTTGGTATAAGCCACAGTGTTCAAGGAACATGACGTTTTAGTTGAGGGTTCATAAGCCTTCTGTGCAACTCTGTACTTAGTATAAGCCACAGTGTTCAAGGAACATGACGTTTTAGTTGAGGGTTCATAAGCCTTCTGTGCAACTCTGCACTTGGTATAAGCCACAGTGTTCAAGGAACATGACGTTTTAGGTGAGGGTTCATAAGCCTTCTGTGCAACTCTGTACTTAGTATAAGCCACAGTGTTCAAGGAACATGACGTTTTAGTTGAGGGTTCATAAGCCTTCTGTGCAACTCTGCACTTGGCATAAGCCACAGTGTTCAAGGAACATGACGTTTTAGTCAATCATACACAGTACTGTTCGATATGGTATGCTTAATTATTTTCAGTGGTTTTCTTTGTGTATCCATTGCCTATCCAAGAGTGTTAGATCTGGGATGTTCAGACAGCCACACAAACAGACAGATACCCAGACACACGCTAAATTACATCGCAGAGATCATCCTGCATTTTAAAATGCAATTGGTTGGATGGCTGTAGGCTGTCAATTTGGTCACTTGCAAAGGTTTAGGTTTGGTAGCAGACACAGACACACACACGCACACGCACGCACACGCACACGCACGCACACACACGCGCACACACGCACACACACACACACACACACACACACACACACACACACACACACACACACACACACACACCTCACCTCCCCTCGAATGTACTCCCTGAAAAATGTTAACTGAAAGTATTTTTGTGTTTTGTTTTGCCTTTCTCGGGTAAGGGATAAAGGTTAGGACTATGTTAGAGTCCTTTCTTTTGTTGAACACGACCTTTTCAAGTGACAGAATTGGCCACTTACCATCATCCAATCCAATACTGTATGATCACTGTGAAAAGCTGCATGTCTATTTTCATGCCAAGCCGACTATCAAACAACGAAACACAAACAGCCGAAGGTGCTGATGGGGCCCAGAGAGGCTGTGGACCCACCAGCCCTACCAGCTCAAGAGCAGGTCTCCAAAGGCCTTGGAAGCTTGCGCTATGTTATGTAAGTGAAGGCTCTCTTTCCTTAAGCAGCATGTCAATAAAAGTGACAAGCTTCAATCACCCTGAATTGACCTTTTAGCCCCGCCCCCCTTTACCAGTGGTGTGAGACGACATTGATTTCATTGGATAGCTGTCAATTATCATATAGCTCCGCCCCCCTTTATCAGTGGAGTGAGACGACATTGATTTCATTGGATAGCTGTCAATTATCATATAGCTCCGCCCCCCTTTATTAGTGGAGTGAGACGACATTGATTTCATTGGATAGCTGTCAATTATCATATAGCCCCCCCCCCCTTTATCAGTGGAGTGAGACGACATTGATTTCATTGGATAGCTGTCAATTATCATATAGCTCCGCCCCCCTTTATCAGTGGAGTGAGACGACATTGATTTCATTGGATTGCTGTCAATTATCATATAGCCCCGCCCCCCTTTATCAGTGGAGTGAGACGACATTGATTTCATTGGATAGCTGTCAATTATCATATAGCCCCGCCCCCCTTTATCAGTGGAGTGAGACGACATTGATTTCATTGGATAGCTGTCAATTATCATATAGCCCCGCCCCCTTTATCAGTGGAGTGAGACGACATTGATTTCATTGGATAGCTGTCAATTATCACATAGCCCCGCCCCCTTTATCAGTGGAGTGAGACGACATTGATTTCATTGGATAGCTGTCAATTATCATATAGCTCCGCCCCCTTTACCAGTGGTGTGAGACGACATTGATTTCATTGGATAGCTGTCAATTATCATATAGCTCCGCCCCCCTTTATCAGTGGAGTGAGACGACATTGATTTCATTGGATAGCTGTCAATTATCATATAGCTCCGCCCCCTTTACCAGTGGTGTGAGACGACATTGATTTCATTGGATAGCTGTCAATTATCATATAGCTCCGCCCCCTTTACCAGTGGTGTGAGACGACATTGATTTCATTGGATAGCTGTCAATTATCATATAGCTCCGCCCCCTTTATTAGTGGAGTGAGACAACATTGATTTCATTGGATAGCTGTCAATTACATTGAACAACTCCGCATTCAGAGAGTCTTGGAAGCGGTTCTAGGTTTGCCTCATGAAACTAACATAACAAGTAACAGAAGTCACAGCTGAAACAAACAGCAACAATAACGTGTGATTAATGTTCTACTACATAGTCATAAATTATTACATTTCACTTTTTTTCAAGCTTTAAAATGACAGCCTATGTTTTGATCGTATTATGCAAATATTTGTCAAATTGAGGCAGACACTCGCGTCTTTGTTACGATTTATAACTTGACATGTCTTGTCAATATGTATTATTATTTAGGCTTATCACTATTTTCCACCAGTTTTACTTTTAATATTCTCAAGTCCTCTCAACCTCTGTGTTATCTTTACCCTTTCCACTCTATCTCCTCTATCTCCTCTACCTCCTCTAACTCCTCTATCTCCTCTACCTCCTCCACCTCCTCTACCTCCTTTACCTCCTCTAACCCCCTCCCAACGTACATTCCATTAGAGAGGGAGTGACAGGCACTAGTATCATCGTTGTCCATTAACTCGCAAAACGACTCACCTATTCCTCAATATTGACAACTTTATTTACTGCCAACGTTGGCGATGTTATAATTATATTTTTTGCAATATTGTTCAATTTAATTTCTTTTGAAAACGATATTTTTCATTTGGTTTTTAAAACATCTCTGTACTTGTTTAAATTAATATATTTTCAAATTATTGATTTGATTATTTTTGCTTTACATTCTGTGGGCGCATGTATGTATATGTTAATCAGGGTCTCTTTGTATTTTTTTTACATTTGAGATTCACGGCTTAAATAAAGATGCTGAACACTTTATGGAAGGGAAAAAAACCCGATGACAGTTATTAGTGATTGTTCAAGTTATTAGTGATTGCTACAAACTATTATTTTTTTTATTGTGATTTGCTTTTTTACATTGTTCTTTTTCTTGCTGTAAAAAGCAATATTTATTGTGAGCTAAAACTATTTGGGCAATCATTATTTTATACAAATAATTTAGAATTGCTGTTAAATTGAATGAAAGGTGGACCTGATTTTTCAATTAGTTCTTACCATTCTGATGAGCTTTGAAAGAACAATAACGAAGCTCTGACCATAGCAGTTAACTAGATTACTATACTGTTCAAAAAACGAAATGCGAGAATGTTCAGAAAGGCAATGTGATACCACACCCCCTACTGATTGTGGGCGATGCACACTGGACAGGTACTGTACAGGTAACGCCCCTTTCAATACCACACCCCTACTGATTGTGGGCAGGTACTGTACAGGTAACGCCCCTTTCAATACCACACCCCTACTGATTGTGGACAGGTACTGTACAGGTAACGCCCCTTTCAATACCACACCCCCTACTGATTGTGGACAGGTACTGTACAGGTAACGCCCCTTTCAATACCACACCCACTACTCATTGTGGACAGGTACTGTACAGGTAACGCCCCTTTCAATACCACACCCCCTACTGATTGTGGACAGGTACTGTACAGGTAACGCCCCTTTCAATACCACACCCACTACTGATTGTGGACACACTGGACAGGTACTGTACAGGTAACGCCCCTTTCAATACCACGCCCACTACTGATTGTGGACACACTGGACAGGTACTGTACAGGTAACGCCCCTTTCAATACCACGCCCACTACTGATTGTGGACAGGTACTGTACAGGTACTGTACAGGTAGCGCCCCTTTCAATACCACACCCACTACTGATTGTGGACACACTGGACAGGTACTGTACAGGTAACGCCCCTTTCAATACCACGCCCACTACTGGTTGTGGACAGGCACTGTACAGGTAACGCCCCTTTCAATGCCACACCCCCTACTGATTGTGGACAGGTACTGTACAGGTAACGTCCCTTTCAATACCACACCCCCTACTGATTGTGGACAGGTACTGTACAGGTAACGCCCCTTTCAATACCACGCCCACTACTGGTTGTGGACAGGCACTGTACAGGTAACGCCCCTTTCAATGCCACACCCCCTACTGATTGTGGACAGGTACTGTACAGGTAACGCCCCTTTCAATATCATACACCCTACTGATTGTGGGCGTGGCACACTGGACAGGTACTGTACAGGTAACGCCCCTTTCAATACCACACCCCCTACTGATTGTGGACACACTGGACAGGTACTGTACAGGTAACGCCCCTTTCAATACCACACCCCCTACTGATTGTGGGCGTGGCACACTGGACAGGTACTGTACAGGTAACGCCCCTTTCAATGCCACACCCCCTACACATTTTGATCATTGAAAACAATAAATTGTCTTAAGAAAAGCTAAAGGCGCATTCGCCGAAATATCCAGATGTTTTGTTGCGTCTCCTGTGAATAAAATAAGGTCACTTCACACTTGTTGTGTAGTTGTTTGTTGGCTGTATGTTCCACAGACGTTGCAGTCTGTTTCAGTTGGAGGGGGGGGGGTCTAAGAAAAGCTATAGTTCTTTCGCGAAAAATGCTTAAACTGCTTCTACAAATTTTACTCAGAAAAAAATGCATGGTCTCCGCAAAACATCTGTTGATTTTATGGAAAACAAGATGAGAAAGAAGTTCTGACCTGTTGTAGGAGACATTGAAGGAAGCTTGCGAAATTAGGTTCTTCTTGAGCCTTGCTGATGGGTGACTCTTCAAGGCTGAAGAAGAACCTACGTTGGCAAGCTTCCTTCAATGTCTGCTACAGCGGGGCAGAACTTCTTTCTCATAGTGTGCCTCATCATCCCTGCGACTAGACCTGGCAGTCACCATTTTCAGCTTCCATTACCAACACCTTCAATGTCTGCTACAGCGGGTCAGAACTTCTTTCTCATAGTGTGCCTCATCATCCCTGCGACTAGACCTGGCAGTCACCATTTTCAGCTTCCATTGCCAACACCTTCAGTGTCTGCTACAGCGGGTCAGAACTTCTTTCTCATCGTGTGCCTCATCCTCCCTGCGACTAGACCTGGCAGTCACCATTTTCAGCTTCCATTACCAACACCTTTAATGTCTGCTACAGCGGGTCAGAACTTCTTTCTCATCGTGTGCCTCATCATCCCTGCGACTAGACCTGGCAGTCACCATTTTCAAGTTCCTATATTGTTTTGTTTTGGTTTCTACACGGTGAGTCAGCAATACCAATATATTAATTTGGGGTCAAACTTGTGCAATCTTTAATGCACTACTTCACAGAAAGAATACTTTTGTGACTGATTATGCTTTTTGTACTCACAAAATCAAAGATTCAGCCAACACGGGCATTTTGTTACATATCTAGGAATACGTTGAATGTTTCTTACCAATATGTTTTGTGTGTGTGCTGTTGCTTTTTTTGCATTGATTACAGTTATGAATTTTGCAATAAGCGATCACAACTTTGCTATTTGTATGTTTATTCCCAATAGGCAAGTATTTTGTTTATTCGTTTGTTGTTGCTGTTGTTGTTGATGATGATGGTGTGTTGTTGTTGTTGTTGTTGATGATGATGGTGTGTTGTTGCTGTTGTTGTTGATGATGATGGTGTGTTGTTGCTGTTGTTGTTGATGATGATGGTGTGTTGTTGTTTCTTTTGTAGAACACTTATGGTGACCTGCATCCCCACGCCTTCCTCTCTTTCTGTCTCATCCATCTCTATGTTTGTCTGTCCCTCTCTCTCTCTCTCTCTCTCTCTCTCTCTCTCTCTCTCTCTCTCTCTCTCTCTCTCTCTCTCTCTCTCTCTCTCTCTCTCTCTCTCTCTCTCTCTTTGCGCCTCACCAATAAGACCTATGAACATTGTTGTCATTTTATGAGTTTTCCTTGTAGTTAATAATGATGTAAACTTCATCTTCTGTGTACATTTTATCCATATAGGTTATGTGTGCATTTTATCCGTGTAGGTTCTGGATGTTCGTAACTTCATCTTCTGTGTGCATTTTATCCATATAGGTTATGTGTGCATTTTATCCATATAGGTTATGTGTGCATTTTATCCATATAGGTTATGTGTGCATTTTATCCGTATAGGTTATGTGTGCATTTTATCCATATAGGTTATGTGTACATTTTATCCATATAGGTTATGTGTACATTTTATCCATATAGGTTATGTGTACATTTTATCCATATAGGTTATGTGTGCATTTTATCCATATAGGTTATGTGTGCATTTTATCCATATAGGTTATGTGTGCATTTTATCCGTATAGGTTATGTGTGCATTTTATCCATATAGGTTATGTGTGCATTTTATCCATATAGGTTATGTGTGCATTTTATCCGTGTAGGTTATGTGTGCATTTTATCCGTATAGGTTATGTGTGCATTTTATCCATATAGGTTATGTGTGCATTTTATCCATATAGGTTATGTGTGCATTTTATCCGTGTAGGTTCTGTGTGTTTTTATCCATATAGGTTATGTAACATTTATCCATATAGGTTATGTGTGCATTTTATCCATTTTATGTTCGTAACTTCATCTTCTGTAGGTATATATAGGTTATGTGTGCATTTTATCCGTGTAGGTTATGTGTGCATTTTATCCATATAGGTTATGTGTGCATTTTATCCATATAGGTTATGTGTGCATTTTATCCATATAGGTTATGTGTGCATTTTATCCATATAGGTTATGTGTGCATTTTATCCGTATAGGTTATGTGTGCATTTTATCCATATAGGTTATGTGTACATTTTATCCATATAGGTTATGTGTACATTTTATCCATATAGGTTATGTGTGCATTTTATCCATATAGGTTATGTGTGCATTGTATCCATATAGGTTATGTGTGCATTTTATCCGTATAGGTTATGTGTGCATTTTATCCATATAGGTTATGTGTGCATTTTATCCGTGTAGGTTATGTGTGCATTTTATCCGTGTAGGTTATGTGTGCATTTTATCCGTGTAGGTTATGTGTGCATTTTATCCGTGTAGGTTCTGGGTGTTCCGTAAAAAGTGTCTTTGTATCTTTTTCTGTATTCGTTGTTTGTTTTCCATTCATTTGTTTGTCTGAAATCTTTAACTTTAATTTTTAATTTAATGTCTTTTCACACGAATAGTGAGTTTAGAGTTTGTCTGAAAGCCAGTAAACAAAACCCAAGCTGCAAGTTGTGCACTGAGGAGACCAACTTCATGAAAAGGCAGAACAGACGGTTCCAAAACAAACTGTGTACTAATTTCCTTTTCCATGTTGTTTACTGATGTTGTCAATGTTATTTACCGAGGTAAATATATACCAAAGACCAGAGCATGTGTCATACGTTTTGGTGACAAGAACTTTGTATTGAGCAATCAGTAGTTAGACAGTTTCGTTTTAGCAATGTACGTACTTTGAACAGATTAAATACTATTGATGTGTGTTTTGGGGGGGGTTTGGGGGGTCAGTTGTGTGTCTGTTATATTATTTCTGTATACCGTTTGTAAATACTTGCATTTGTGTGTGTTTGTGTGTGTTTGTGTGTGTGCTTCTTGTGGAATTATTTATTATCAACTCACCAATTGCTGTACTCGTGTGATCCTTTGTCTTAACTCCGTTATGGAAAATGAAATGCATAAATGAAAGGAAAACTGTCAAAATAGAATGTTTGCAATGCTCTTTTGTGTCATAAACTCACATCATGGTTCTAGTGTCATAACCTGTAGGCCCTACTTTATTTTATTCACACACCCTGGATGTGAATTCATGCGACTCGCAAAGAACATTGCTAGTTTGGTCCTAGTTTGCACAGTAACCAGTCGGATGTTGATATTACTTTTTGCTTTATGTATGTGTTATTTTATAGCATTGTTTGCACAGTAACTGGTCGGATGTTGATATTAATTGTTGCTTTATTTAGGCATTGTGGTGTTATTTTATAGCATTGTTTGATGGTGATATTAATTTCTGTTTTATTTAGGCCTTTAGGTGTTATTTAATGAAATATTGTGATGATGATGCGCGGCCATCTTGGTAAAAGGGAGCTTATTTGCTGTGTACATTGTTTTAAACTTGAAAACAAAACCCACTGGAAATCATATAAATACTGTTTGTCTTTCTATAATATTTGTACTTCACACCTAAGTTCCTCCCCCTCAACATGACTCATGTGTTGATTATAGTAATGTCTAAAATCATTACAACTCATCATCATTGATGTCTATCATCTTTACAACTCATCATCATTGATGTCTATCATCTTTACAACTCATCATCATTGATGTATATCATCTTTACAACTCATCATCATTGAAGTCTAAAATCTTTACAACTCATCATCATTGATGTCTATCATCTTTACAACTCATCATCATTGATGTCTAACATCTTTACAACTCATCATGACTGATGTATATCATCTTTACAACTCATCATCATTGATGTATATCATCTTTACAACTCATCATCATTGATGTCTATGATTTTCAAAACCCATCAACATTGATGTCTAACCTCTTTACAACTCCTCAACTGCTTGTGGATCAGACAATAGTTTACATAGTTAAACATGGCGACGATCAGCTGTCTTATTAAAACAAAAGAAAAATGTCTCGATTCCCCACTTCCCATTTCGCCCATGTCCGTTTCTGTCTTGCCCCTTCAGTTTATTCTTTTATATTTGTTTCTTTTTTTGGTAACAGAATAGTATTTTTTCCACAGTTTCTCCAAATGCGCTTTTGCGCTCATGTAAGTCAAAAGTTGCAAGAGATACTGACCGACTGACTGACTTACAAAGCGTTAGCACTGAGAAGTGAAGGTTTATATGAAATGCACTCGTGTGTGCGATGTGTTTAATAAATTGTATTGTGATTGTTATGGACCAGAGGCCTAATAATTAAAACATTTTTGGCTTTGACTTTGACCCATTTACTTACTCCATTCAGGCTATTAGCTGCATCTTTATGTTTCCCTAGTACACTGTTCTGATCTCTCTGTCTCTCTGAACGTTGTTTCTTCTTCATCATCATCATCCCCCTCGTCTTCTCTCCATCTGTCATTGGTAGCCTGCACACCCACTCTATGTTGGTTTCTATTTCTCGTTGTTTCTTCTTCATCATCATCCTTGCCCTCGTCTTCTCTCCATCTGTCATTGGTAGCCTACACACCCACTCTATGTTGGTTTATATTTCTTGCCGTAGAGGAAGTGTTTTGTTTGTTTGGAGGAGGGGGTTGTTGTTGTTATGTTTTGGGTGGGTGGGTGTTTGTTTTCTTTTTGAATAATGCTAACTCTGTGTTGTTTGCTCAGTGTGGCTATGTTGGTCAATAAATGCTGCACACAACGGAACTGAATTTGTATGGCATGTTTGGAGCATTCCTCTCTCTCTCTCTCTCTCTCTCTCTCTCTCTCTCTCTCTCTCTCTCTCTCTCTCTCTCTCTCTCTCTCTCTCTCTCTCTCTCTCTCTCTCTCTCTCTCTCTCTCTCTCTCTCTCTCTCTCTCTCTCTCTCTCTCTCTCTCTCTCTCTCTCTCTCTCTCTCTCTCTCTCTCTCTCTCTCTCTCTCTCCGATTAAGGTCAATGCGGACAGAACCAAAGCAAGACAGACGGAAAGAGAGAGATGGCTTAAAATGAAGGCCAAAAAGCAATCAATATGTCGAAACGGATAGGGGGGAATTGGCTAAGAAGAAAAACCAACATTAGAATTTCTGTAGTCCCTGTGTGAAATAAGAGGAACAAGTTAAAACTTGGCGAATTCTTCAACAGGCCTCTGTCTAAAACCCGTCAGGAGCTAAACATGGCTAACAGGCCTCTGTCTAAAACCTGTCAGGAGCTAAACATGGCTTCTTCTGCAGCTTCACACCACTGTTCTTTACACCACTTCTGATTGGTCACTGATGAACTTCGAAAAGACAGCAGCCAGCCATTGGTGGAAATTATAATCGGGTTTCTCTGCTTTTCTTTGGTCACGAAAGCTAATTATGTGAATAACGAAATTGAACAAAGGGGATAACTCTCTTTCTAATTATCTCCCCTCCACCAGATTTGTTTACGATACCAATCATCTAGCAATGCGTGGATCAGCTGTCCACACTTCCAAGGTGAAGACGTCCACTGATAGCCAGCTGTCCACACTTCCAAGGTGAAGACGTCCACTGATAGCCAGCTGTCCACACTTCCCAGGTGAAGACGTCCACTGATAGCCAGCTGTCCGCACTTCCAAGGTGAAGACGTCCACTGAAAGCCAGCTGTCCACACTTCCAAGGTGAAGACGTCCACTGATAGCCATCTGTCCACACTTCCAATGTGAAGACGTCCACTGATAGCCAGCTGTCCACACTTCCAAGGTGAAGACGTCCGCTGATAGCCAGCTGTCCACACTTCCAAGGTGAAGACGTCCACTGATAGCCATCTGTCCACACTTCCAAGGTGAAGACGTCCACTGATAGCCAGCTGTCCAAGGTGAAGACGTCCGCTGATAGCCAGCTGTCCACACTTCCAAGGTGAAGACGTCCACTGATAGCCAGCTGTCCACACTTCCAAGGTGAAGACGTCTACTGATACCAGATTTGATTACGATACCAATCATCTAGCAATGCGTGGATCAGCTGTCCACACTTCCAAGGTGAAGACGTCCACTGAAAGCCAGCTGTCCACACTTCCAAGGTGAAGACGTCCACTGATAGCCAGCTGTCCACACTTCCAAGGTGAAGACATCCGCTGATAGCCAGCTGTCCACACTTCCAAGGTGAAGACGTCCACTGATAGCCAGCTGTCCACACTTCCAAGGTGAAGACGTCCACTGATAGCCAGCTGTCCACACTTCCAAGGTGAAGACGTCCACTGATAGCCATCTGTCCACACTTCCAAGGTGAAGACGTCCACTGATAGCCAGCTGTCCAAGGTGAAGACATCCGCTGATAGCCAGCTGTCCACACTTCCAAGGTGAAGACGTCCACTGATAGCCAGCTGTCCACACGTCCAAGGTGAAGACGTCTACTGATAGCCATCTGTCCACACTTCCAAGGTGAAGACGTCCACTGATAGCCAGCTGTCCACACTTCCAAGGTGAAGACGTCCACTGATAGCCAGCTGTCCACACTTCCAAGGTGAAGACGTCCACTGATAGCCAGCTGTCCAAGGTGAAGACGTCCACTGATAGCCAGCTGTCCACACTTCCAAGGTGAAGACGTCCACTGATAGCCAGCTGTCCAAGGTGAAGACGTCCACTGAAAGCCAGCTGTCCACACTTCCAAGGTGAAGACATCCGCTGATAGCCAGCTGTCCACACTTCCAAGGTGAAGACGTCCACTGATAGCCAGCTGTCCACACTTCCAAGGTGAAGACGTCTACTGATAGCCAGCTGTCCACACTTCCAAGGTGAAGACGTCCACTGATAGCCAGCTGTCCACACTTCCAAGGTGAAGACGTCCACTGATAGCCAGCTGTCCACACTTCCAAGGTGAAGACGTCCACTGATAGCCAGCTGTCCAAGGTGAAGACGTCCACTGAAAGCCAACTGTCCACACTTCCAAGGTGAAGACGTCCACTGATATCCAGCTGTCCAAGGTGAAGACATCCGCTGATAGCCAGCTGTCCACACTTCCAAGGTGAAGACGTCCACTGATAGCCAGCTGTCCACACTTCCAAGGTGAAGACGTCTACTGATAGCCATCTGTCCACACTTCCAAGGTGAAGACGTCCACTGATAGCCAGCTGTCCACACTTCTTTGGTGAAGACGTCCACTGATAGCCAGCTGTCCACACTTCCAAGGTGAAGACGTCCACTGATAGCCAGCTGTCCAAGGTGAAGACGTCCACTGATAGCCAGCTGTCCACACTTCCAAGGTGAAGACGTCCACTGATAGCCAGCTGTCCACACTTCCAAGGTGAAGACGTCCACTGATAGCCAACTGTCCAAGGTGAAGACGTCCACTGATAGCCAGCTGTCCAAGGTGAAGACGTCCACTGATAGCCAGCTGTCCACACTTCCAAGGTGATGACGTCCACTGATAGCCAGCTGTCCACACTTCCAAGGTTCGGTTCCGCAACAGTAACAGTGTGTGGATGATGTTAGCAGTCCAAGATGACGTAGATATTTCATTTTGTGAGTCTGTGGATGCTGTGACTGATCACAGTCTTTCAGCCTTTCACGGAATGTGTTCTGTCGGTTGATGGACTGGTTAATAGCTCCCACGCCAGTGTCTGTTGATGGACTGGTTAATAGCTTCCACACCAGTGTCGGTTGATGGACTGGCTAATAGCTTCCATGCCATTGTCGGTTGATGGACTGGTTAATAGCTTCCATGCCATTGTCGGTTGATGGACTGGTTAATAGCTTCCATGCCATTGTCGGTTGATGGACTGGTTAATAGCTTCTACACCAGTGTCGGTTGATGGACTGGTTAATAGCTTCCACTCCATTGTCGGTTGATGGACTGGTTAATAGCTTCTACACCAGTGTCGGTTGATGGACTGGTTAATAGCTTCCACTCCATTGTCGGTTGAAGGACTGGTTAATAGCTTCCACACCAGTATCGGTTGAAGTACTGGTTAATAGCTTCCACGCCATTTCGGTTGATGGACTAGTTAATAGCTGATGAGTGAAAAGTCACACTTGCAGAGTGTTGGGCTGATTTATTATTTTTCTGCTCAGAAATATTATTTTGTGATGCATTTATCTTATTTTCTGATAATAATTTTATCTTCTGTCAGAATATTTTATTTATTGTTGAAGTATTTTATTTTCTGTTTGACCATCGTTTTTGGTGGCAAACATTTTTATTTCTGCTGAATTATTATTTTTCTGTTGGGACCATTAATATGGCTGTTACTATCATCTTTTTTAGTGGTGCTATAAATGGGTTCTAAACTTTTTATTTTTTACATGTCAAATTCAAGGAACTTTCTTCTGAAATATTTTCCCAAAAGGGGGCGCGCACGTCATCACACGTAAATACACATCCATGTGCATGCATGCCATACCACACACACACACACACACACACACACACACACACACACACACACACACACACACACACACACACACACACACACACACACGTGTGCGTGTGTGCACGCGTGACACTCTCCGCCCCCAGAACAACCTGTAAGGTGCCCCCCTCCCCCCCTTGCCATCACGATTTTCAGAGTCATGGCTCTCAGAATCACGTATGTCAGAGTTTAGATAGAAAGGCACACACACACACACACACACACACACACACACACACACACACACACACACACACACACACACACACACACACACATGCGCGCGCACGCAGTCTCCCCCTCTCTCTCTCTCTCTCTCTCTCTCTCTCTCTCTCTCTCTCTCATGATTAATGTGGCCCGATCCAATAATATCAGCATTAATCGCATCATTGCTTCCATTGTTGGATTATTGGTGTTTTTCCCTTTAAATCTTTGCCGGTTTTGCAGTGAAGAAGCATAAACAAAAGTAAACAAAAAAGGGAGTGAACGCAAACAGGTGATAAGTTCCCTCGCTTGAGTTGTGAGTTTGTTCACTTTGCACACGGACGAAACAAAAAACAATAATTCCTTCCGCATCGCTGAAGCTTTCATTGCGTAAAACAGAAGAACAAAGAAAACTGAAAACCAAATGAGGCAAAAATGTGTACATGATGCCGATATATAATAATAACAATAATAATAATAATAAACAAAGAAAAAAGAAGAAAACAATGAAAGAGAGAAAGAAACAAAGGAACAAAATTCAGAATTCAATATTTTGCGAAATTCATTATCTTATCTTGTTGAAATAAAATTCCACATTATGATCTGTTTAAAAAACTCTCAATATCTGTAGAACAAAATGTACTTAAATTGAGCCGTGTTCCATATTGCCTTTGCCTTGCGCCAAGTGTGTTTAAAATAGGTAGCAACATCGCATGAGCCGTTTTCCATATTGCCTTTGCCTTGCGGCCAGTGTGCTTAAAATAGGCCCCAGACAGTAGCAACATCGCATGAGCCGTTTTCCATATTGCCTTTGCCTTGCGGCCAGTGTGCTTAAAATAGGCCCCAGACAGTAGCAACATCGCATGAGCCGTTTTCCATATTGCCTTTGCCTTGCGGCCAGTGTGCTTAAAATAGGCCCCAGACAGTAGCAACATCGCATGAGCCGTTTTCCATATTGCCTTTGCCTTGCGGCCAGTGTGCTTAAAATAGGCCCCAGACAGTAGCAACATCGCATGAGCCGTTTTCCATATTGCCTTTGCCTTGCGGCCAGTGTGCTTAAAATAGGCCCCAGACAGTAGCAACATCGCATGAGCCGTTTTCCATATTGCCTTTGCCTTGCGGCCAGTGTGCTTAAAATAGGCCCCAGACAGTAGCAACATCGCATGAGCCGTTTTCCATATTGCCTTTGCCTTGCGGCCAGTGTGCTTAAAATAGGCCCCAGACAGTAGCAACATCACATGAGCCGTTTTCCATATTGCCTTTGCCTTGCGGCCAGTGTGCTTAAAATAGGCCCCAGACAGTAGCAACATCGCATGAGCCGTTTTATCACAGATTCAACATTCGGCTAAGAGATGTTTTGGAAGAGTAAGAAGGGATAATTATTTTGATGTTATTCAAACCAGACTCCATTGTAAGAAACAAGAACTGTTGTGCTAATTGAACAGCTTTATTGAATTTCCACTGAAACAAGAACCTCAGTGTAAACGTCCTTCATTAAAATAATTATCTATTAATTTTCAATACAAAGAAGCTTTTTTCCTCAATGTTATCATAAACATCACATAATATTAACACACATAACCCAGGACAAAAAACATCTTTCTCTTTGCATCTCTATGTCTGTCTCTCTGAATCTCACCTGTCAGTCAGTCAATCAAACAGTCTCTCTCTCTCTCTCTCTCTCTCTCTCTCTCTCTCTCTCTCTCTCTCTCTCTCTCTCTCTCTCTCTCTCTCTCTCTCTCTCTCTCTCTCTCTCTCATTAACCAAGTAAAAGAGCACCGCGTCCTGGGTGTGATCATAGATGAAGAACTGAAGTGGCAGACCCATATTGAGAAGGTAGCACACAAGCTTGCACGTAGCCTATTCCTACTAAAAAAACTTAGACCTTTCTTAGATACAGAGGAACGCAAATTATTCTTTCATGCCCACTGTCTCTCTCACGTCAACTATGCATCTGTAGTTTGGGATTCTACCGCCAAATGTCACCTATTAAAACTCAATTCTATCTACAAACGAGCAGCTAAAATTATTCTTCCTGACGCAAACCTCACCACATCAGAAAAACAAGCAAAATTAAACATCCTTCCGTTAGATTCACAATTAAAGTACAACAAAGCAATCATCATGTACAAAATGCATAATGACTTGGTCCCACAATACCTAAAATTATTAGTTACCCCGGCATCACATCGTTATGGTTCCAGCAACTACATTTTGCCAAACACTAGAATTGACAAATACAAAACAATTTTTGCCTTCTCAGGTTCCTCAATTTGGAATTCCCTTCCCTCTGCCATTCAGTTATGCCCTTCCATCTCACGATACAAAAAGATGGTGCGGGCAAACATAATTTACAGCCCTGCTTGAATCCTGTGTCTTTTTGAACGCACACTGTATAACTGTATTGCCTTGTGTACACCTACATGTGATATGCATGGTATATGTCAATTGATTGTTTACATCTCAGTTTTATGCTTTGTTTATTTGTTTGCCTTTAAACTGCTTGTTAAATGTGTTTGGATTGATGTTGCTTTCACCTCCTACTTGTCATCAATTATTTGTTTCACTATGTGTATTTTTTATTTTTATAAAAACATTTTTTTTTTTTTTTTAAATATATATATGTATAAACAATGTATGTGTGTATGAGAGAGAGAGAGAGAGAGAGCATGTTTACAAATGTTTTTTGTTTCTTAAATTTGTTTTTCTTTTATCCAAGGACAGATTGTAAGAATAGGCATCGCCTAAAATCTTTATCCTTGTCAAATAAAGTTTTCCAGTGTCCAGTGTCCAGTGTCTCTCTCTCTCTCTAAAAGCCTGTAGCACTTAGCTGGTGTCATAGAGGTTGATTCAGTGTCAGTCCTCAGACATTCACACCATAGCATGTGTGATGGAACACATATCTTTAACTACTGAGAATGCACACACACACACACACACACACACACACACACACACACACACACACACACACACACGTACACACAAACACACACACACACGCACACACTGTGCTTGGCCCTCTCTTCTTTTCTCTTTATGTGAATGTTTTACCCTGTTCTATTTCAAGTAAATGTGAAATGTTTGCAGACGATACGTCTGTTCACTCCAGTGATTCTGATGCCGAACAACTAGGATGTAAACTTCAAAATAGTATTCAAAATATAGTCACCTGGACTGAGTTAAATCACATGTCCTTAAATACAACCAAAACAAAGTGCATGTACGCAACAACAAGGCAAAAACGGCAAAAAATGAAGAACAAATTTCCATCTTTATATATACAAAACAACAAAATTGAAGAAGTTGACTCTCATAAAACATTAGGTATCATTGTTGACAAAGACCTCTCTTGGACTGATCAGATTGTATCCTTGGGAAAACGTCTTTCCAAAAAAACGTTCCAATTGACTAAAATCAAAAACTTATTAGATATTCATTCTCGTAAGCTCTTCTTTAATGCCCACATTCTATCATTGATTGATTATGCGTCGACATTGTGGGATAACTGTAGTGAGACCAAGTTGAAAATTGTCCATCGTATGTATAAAAAAGCTGTTAAATTGATTTTGTTAAAATCAAGTTCCTTAACAAGTGATGACTACAAACATCTAAACATATTAACACTTCACAACAAACTTTTCTTCAATAAAGCATTATTTATGCATAACGTTGTGAACGGAAATGCTCCGAAAAAGATAACGAGCACTTTTGAAACCAACCAACATAGACATAGCCATTCACTCTCATTCCCTCGACCAAAAAACAATATATACAAATCAAGTTTTCTTTATTCAGGTGGAAACTTATGGAACCAGTTACCCAAAAAATTGAAATGCACAAAAAACAGGAATCTATTTAAGAAAAAATTAAAAACTCACCTCATGAATATGAACGTTTTGTAAGCATAGATTAAAGGTTGACGTTTACAACACATCAAATTCATTCAAGTGTATTTCTGGCTTCATGTCTACCATTGATGCAAGGTCTACGTCCGGTAACGGTTGCCTGTTAATGCTCCATGATGATGTTTTTAAGAAGACCCATTTAATGATTGATATAATATTAAGTTTGATCACGTCTTCTAATCAAATTTATACTGTGTGACAAACAAGGCAACCTAATTATTTGATATGTTGGTTTCTTGATCACATTCTTGTCAATTTTATTCATATCGTGCTTCATATGATGTGGTTTATTGATCTGAATCATCATCTTGATCCTCTATCACACTGAAAATTACTCGCAGTATTAATGTGCCTGTGTATCTTATCTTGTTATATATATATATATATATGTATTTATATATGTATATATGTATATATGTATTTTGAGCGTATAGATGTTTGTTTATGACACAGAGAGAGAGAACGAACGAACGAACGAACGAATATTTTTTATTGTTGGAAAAGAATAAGCATATCAAACACACTTCTTTTCATCTTGCCAACAGTTAAGAAAATAATGAAAAAATACAAAAGAACAAAGTTATCCATATATGAAGACACAACACATGAATAATTACAAATTATCAGCACACACCCATACATACACACACACACACACACACACACACACACAGACACAGACAGACAGACAGACAGACACACACACACACACACACACACACACACACACACACACACACACACACACACACACACACACACACACACACACACACACACACACACACACACACACACACACACACACACACACACACACACACACATACATATATATATATATATATATATATATACACACACACATACACATATGCACACACATGCACACACACGCATGCACTCACACACTTCACAAAACAAATAAAAACACAATCACTTAGCAATATCAATCCAATGTAAGATAAAAATTGACATAGTATTTTTAACTGGAATTCACAAAGTCTGTCATTAGATGCTTGTGATAGATTTGTTTGAAAGAATTGAGACTAGTGCCAACGTTATCGTTACTTAAGATTGAATTCCAAAGAGCACCACCTGAATACATTAAACTGGTTTTGAATATGTCAAGTTTTGGTAAGGGCAACATTATTTTATGAGTATGGCGTCGATCATTTGTAACAAATTCATCTGACAGTGAAGGTGCACGTCCCGATAGAATTTTAAACATAAAAACAGCCTTGTTGTGTTTTAATTTTAAATGAAATGGTAAAATATATAATTTTATGTAGTCGGAAATTGTTAGCTTAGATGATTTTAAAAGTACCAATTTTAGAGCTCGTCTATAAAGACTAGACAGAGGTCTTAATATGTTGGCACTAGCCCCATCCCAGATGGTGGAAGCATAGCTTATGTGAGTCAATGAAAGAATGGAAAAATATTTTACGAGTATGTAAGTCAAGAAAATGTTTGATTTTGGACAACTGGTATACCTTTTTAGATAGGGATTTGCAAATCATTGAAACATGCTCAGACCACGAAAGATTGTTGTCAATTACAACTCCCAGAACTTTGTGGCTATCTACTTGTTCAATGTTATTGCCATTAATTTGAAGAGACTGTAAATTTGAATTGAGGTTTTGACGCTTTTGTCTCGTTGTTATGAGCATAAATTTTGTCTTTTGGGGATGCAAACTCATGTGATTAAATTCAGACCATTGAACAAGTTCATCAGCACTAGTTTGTAAAGTATGCAAAACTTGGTCATAACGAGTGTGACTGGTGTGTAATGTAGTGTCGTCAGCGAATAATGCACTCAGGGAACTCAGGATTAGTGGTAGGTCGTTTATGTATATAGTAAACAGTATGGGTCCCAGAACAGAACCTTGCGGTATGCCATACTTAGTTGGTAGACAGGATGAGACAGATCCGTTCGTATTCACTACCTGTTTTGTATCAACTAAAAATGATGACATTAGTTTTATTGTATCATTAGATAGACCATACATTTTAAGTTTTCTGAGAAGGAGTGAGTGATCTATTAGATCGAAAGCCTTGGCAAAATCTACAATAAGGACGCCGGTCAATTCGTTGTTGTTTATATTTGAGAGACATTTGTCAACGAGAGAAGTGAGAGCTGTATGGCATGAGTGTTTAGGTCTAAAACCAGACTGGCATGGGTGAAATAGTTTAAATCGATCAAAGTGGCCAAGAATGTTTTTTTTTATATGATTTTCTAAAGGTTTGCATAATATAGACACAATTGAAATTGGTCTGTAGTTGGATGGATCAGAACGATCCCCTGATTTAAATATAGGAGTCACTTTAGCAACTTTAAATGCCTTAGGAAATTGACTTTTTGATATACATAAATTATAAACATAAGTTAACGTTTCCGAAATGACAGGGGATGCAAGTTTTAAGATTTTACCGTCAATGCCATCAAGTCCAGTGGTACTGGTTTGCTTCAGTTGCTTAAGTGATGTATAAACCTCATAAGTGGTTAACAGGGGTATGTCTAACTTAGCTGAAATTTCTTTGTTTAAACAATATTCCTCTAAACACTTGAGGTCATTTTCTGCAGATTTGTCAGAATTGATAATGGAACTAGCTATATTGGAAAAATGAGTATTTAGAGTGTCAGGAGATAAATCTTTTATAACAGCATTATTTGCATTTCCATTTCTATTCGTTAGTTGGTTTATAGCTGACCAGATGGATTTACTATCAGCTTTGGAGGAAACTAGGTCTTTGAAATAATGCTTTTTAGATGCTCTTTTTAATGTGGTAACAATATTTCTTTGTAAGCGAGCATCTTCCACTTTTCCTTTATCAAAAAGAGAATCTCTTTCATCCATAGCATGCTGTATATTTTTTGTTAGCCAGGCTTGTTTTGGACTATCTTTAACTCGTTTAGTTTTAAAGGGTGCGTGCTTATCATATACATTTAAGAAACTATGATAAAATATTTCGAAGGCTTCGTCAGGGTTAGAAAATTGATACACATGCGAAATACATGAATTGCTAAGGTCTAACAGAAATAAATCAAGATCAAATTTTGAAAAGTTCCTATATTTTACAAAAGTGTGACCATTTGGGGGGATTTTAACACCTTTTTTAAACCAAGTAAAACAGACAGGAAGATGGTCACTACAGTAGAAGGCTGGGGAACATATTTCTATTAATTGATCTGGACGGGAAGTGTATATATGGTCAATTAATGTCTGTGAAGTTGGTGTTCGTCTAGTTGGCTTGTCAATTACCTGAGTGAGAAGATACGATTCATATGAGGAAGTCCAAGACTTGTTAGGCTTTAGTAGGTCAATATTAAAGTCACCCAGAAGAAATATTTCATTAGACATTAATGAAATTTCGTCCATTAGTAAAGTAAAATTGTTGATCCAGCTTACATGTTCTGCGGGATTTCTGTAAATGAAACCTAGTGTTATGTGTGAAGATTGTTTAAAATTAACTTTTACAAATATGCATTCAATGTTATGTTTGTTAGATGGCACAATGTGACTAATACTAATGCTTTTTTGTACATATAGAATTAACCCAGTTTCCTTTGGTTGCTTCGGATCAATACGAATAAAATTATAACCAGACATTTCAATATCTGAATCAGAAATACACTCAGTCAAACGTGATTCAGCAAAACAAAAAGCATGAAAATATTTACCCGAATTAGATAAGATTTGTATAACATCATCACGCTTGCCATATAAATGATCAATATTTTTTAAAAAAACTCTAAAACCTTCCTTAGAAGGCCAAGAGTCTTGAGTAACGGGCATTATATGATTATTTGGCAATGATTAAATACAATCGCAAAAAGCAACAAAACGACAAATATACCAAAAGTTCAAACCTCAACCAAGAGCAGTTAACAAAGTAAAGATGTTATAGATAATCATGCAAAAGGACGAAAAAGGAAAACTACCAAACTATCAAAGTGTGCACAGTTGCAAACAATATTCAGATATCCGAATCAAAATCAATATTCAATAAACAATTCCACATGGAAAACTTCAAGCAACAACGTAAACAACACCTGACAATCCAATCGTAGAGTGTCCCGTGTCCAAGTTGAGTCAGGCATCAATGAGATCCCACATTGTTCAGGGAAAACAAAAGCATATACATACGAATGATTTATGCATGTTATTGTTCCTATTATATTATACATGCCCCAACAATGCAGAGCAAGAAACAATACCAGTACATACATTTAAACACAGTATGCTTACTTCAGGAGAAGCATGGGTAAGCACAGCTCATTAGTGTATTATTGCACCCAATTTGAAGAGGGCACAGGCGAGAGAGAGAGAGAGAGAGAGAGAGAGAGAGAGAGAGAGAGAGAGAGAGAGAGAGAGAGAGAGAGAGAGAGAGAGAGAGAGAGAGAGAGAGAGAGAGAGAGAGAGAGAAAGAGAGAGAGTGTGTGTGTGTGTATACGAGTACTCGGGTGTGTGCGTGCATGAACTTATTAATGTCTTTGTTGTTGTTTGTTTTGGTTTGGTTTGTGTCTGTGTGTGTGTGTGTGGGTGGCGGTGGTGGGGGTGTTCTCATGTTTATTTCCTTCTTTAACTGTTGTGTTATAGATGGCTTGATGTAAAAAAAAAGCAAACCATTATTGCTTATTCAATGTTCCATCTGAAAATAAAAATTTTGACTTTGACTTTGACACACACACACACACACACACACACACACACACACACACACACACACACACACACACACACACACACACACACACATATATATATATATATATATACACACACACACACATACACACAAACAAGCACACACACTTATTACATACACACACACACACTTACTACATACGCACACGCACGCACACACACGCACACACACACACACAACACACACACACACACACACACACATACACATACACACATACGCACACGCACACGCACGCACGCACACACACGCACGCACGCACACACACACACACACACACACACACACACACACACACACACACACACACACACACACACACACACACACACACACACACACACACACACACACACACACACACACACACATACACACACACACACACACACACACACACACACACACACACACACACACACACACACACATACACACACACACACACACACACACACACACACACACACACACACACACACACACACACACACACACACACACACACACACACACATATAATATCAATAGTGCTCGCAATAAAACTGATGAAATTACATCAATCTTACATAATAATGGTAATAATTTTCATATTTTTTGCATTGCCGAATCAAGATTAACTGATTTTATTCCAGATTCTGAGGTACTAATGCCAAACTACAATACCATTCGACTTGACCCTCACTCTCCTAAATCAACAGGGCTACTTCTATACTGTGTCAATTCACTGAACTATAAAAGGCTTCCTCATCTAGAAAATCATAATGTGGAATCTGTATGGATTGAAGTGTACTTTAAGCACCATAAACCTCTCATTATTGGATTCATTTATAGAAACCCGTCTGAAACTGCTAATTGGTATGATAATTTTAATTCTATGATGGATACAGTGATTCTTGATACCAAAGAAGTAATTTTATTTGGGGACTTCAACATAGATTTAACATTGTCAGGTACTCATTGGAGTCATTCTTATGCTACATATGGTCTGGAACAAGTAATCGATCGTCCGACACGTATTACAGATAAAACAGCTACGTTAATTGACCACATTTATGTAAATACAAAATCTAATATACTTGAATCATGTTCAGTACAAACTGGTTGTAGCGACCACTGCTCTATTTGTGTAACATGGAATAAAAAAGGTGTCAAAATTCCAAAGCCAGGGCACAAGGAAATTTTTTACAGATGTTTCACTAACTTCGACGAAACTACTTTTATAAGTGATCTATTAAATTCCGGACTAGATTTTGTTTATCAAATAAGAGACCCTGATGATGCAGTTGATTACTGGACCCGTACGTTTATTTCTGTATACGATAAACATGCCCCTTTTATAAAGAAAAGAGTAAAACATTCTATTAAACCACCTTGGATAACAAAAGAAATTGATGATGAAAGATATAAAAGAGAAAGTTTACTGTTGTCCAAGGATAAGGAAAAATTGCAGCAACAAACAAACAAAGTAAACTCAATGAAACGCAAAGCAAAAACAAAATATTTTCAAAATTTAATTTGTTCATCACAAAATCAAAAATTGGTCTGGAAAGCCATTAACATGTTAACTAATGCTAACTCCAACAATCACAATCCAATAAACGAAATATCACCTGATGACATTAACCTTCATTTTACTAACGTTGCTAACAACATAATTTTAAATGACAAATCCAACCAAAACGATTTATCAGTTCTGCAAGAATTCTGTCGATCAAAGAACATTACTTCAACCTTCACCATTCCGCCCATTTCAGTCAATGAAGTACTGTTCGAACTCTTACATTTAAAACAGTCAGGGAGTCGCGATTTAGATGGAATGGATGGGAAAATACTGAAAACCGCTTCATTTGCTATAGCAGACACTCTCACTTACATATATAACTTATGCATTGATAAAAAACCAGTTTCCTCTAAAATTCAAGCAAGCAAAAGTTATACCATTACATAAAAGCGGTGATCGATCAAATCCAGCTAACTACAGACCTATATCAATATTAAGTATATTGTCTAAACCACTTGAAAAGCACATCCAAAAACATTTGAATTCTCATTTGAATCATTACGATTTAATAAATGAAAATCAGTCTGGTTTTAGACAAAATCACTCCTGCCATACTGCTCTTATACAACTAGTAGATAGATGTCTTTCAAATATCAATAACAACGAATTTACAGGTGCTTTATTCATAGATTTTGCTAAAGCGTTTGATGTTATCAACCATTCACTTTTAATTAAAAAACTTACTCATTACAACATATCTAGCAGTGCTTTGTGTTTCATTGCGTCGTTTCTTACTGATCGACAACAGCTGGTTGAAATCAATTCTGTAAGGTCAAAGTTACTCCCGATAAAGTTTGGTGTTCCCCAGGGATCAGTCTTGGGGCCACTTCTATTTTCAATCTACATTAACGACTTGCCTTTGTACATTAAATGCTGTTGTGAAATGTTTGCTGATGACACTTCATTGCAATCTAACAGTGCCAGTCCTTTTGAATTAGTAGACAATCTGCAGACCAATGTTAATAAGCTAACTGAGTGGACAGAATTGAACCACATGTCTCTTAATGCACAAAAAACAAAATGTATGTATATAACCACACGTCAAAAGCGAAAGAAGATGAACTCTGTGTTTCCTCCATTGTATGTCAAAGATAAAATAATTGAAGAAGTTTCCTCCCATAAAGTGTTAGGGGTTATCATTGATAAGGACGTATCGTGGAGTGATCACATTAATGACCTCGGTAAGCGTATCTCTAAAAGAATTTACCAGTTATCAAAAATAAAGAATTTCTTAGACCTTCATTCAAGAAAACTCTTTTTTCATGCACACATCTTACCTCTTATAAATTACGCATCCACGTTATGGGATAGTGCTAGTGAAAATAATCTAAAATACATAACTCGCTTACACAAAACAGCTTTAAAGCTTGTCCTACTTAAGTCTACTAGTTTGACAATAATTGACTATAAACAACTAAACATCCTTCCGTTTAAAGAAAGACTTTTCTTAAACAAATGCCTATGTATGTACAACATCGTAAACGGAACAGCCCCAAATAAAATAATAAGTTCCTTTACATTAAATGAAAATCGACATACTCATAAGCTTTCATTTCCTAAGCCCCATAACGATCTGTTCAAATCCAGCCTGACATACTCTGGGGGAAACACATGGAACAACTTGCCATCATTCTTGAAATCATGTCCATCTAAACCAGCTTTAAAAAAAAGCTTTAAAGAAGCACCTGGTTGATAAATTGTAATCTGGCATTATTGAGATGTATATATGCATTGATTGTTCTTATGTCTGGAAATATTCTTTTCTTCCTTCTATCTTCCCTTTCCTTCTGTTTTTTTGTTTTGTTTTCCAATTGTGTGTGCAGGTGTGTGTGTGTGTGTGTGTGTGTGTGTGTGTGTGTGTGTGTGTGTGTGTGTGTGTGTGTGTGTGTGTGTGTGTGTGTGTGTGTGTGTGTGTGTGTGTGTGTGTGTGTGTGTGTGTGTGTGTGTGTGTGTGTGTGTGTGTGTGTGTGTGTGTGTGTGTGTGTGTGTGTGTGTGTGTGTGTGTGTGTGTGTGTGTGTGTGAGTGAGTGAGCGTGTGTGTGTGAGTGAGCGTATGTGTGTGTGTGTATATGCGCACACGCGCGCATGTGTGTATGTGAGTGTTTCCTCCCCCAGCTTTCTCTCCCTCTCTCTTCCTCCCTATTCCCTTCTCTCTCTTCTGTTTGGTTCTTTGTTGTTGTTTTTTTCTTTCATTATACTGATCATAATGTTTTCTGTTTTGTGTTCCTGTAAATATGTTAAGTTCATTGATTTTTGATTGATGTGTATTTTTTTTTATGAGGGCAGGATGAAAAAAAGCTTTGTTAGCTTATTCTTTAACCCTCAATAAAGATAATTTTGACTTGACTTGACTTGACTTGACACACACACACACACACACACAACCACTCACACACACACACACATACACATACACACACACACACACACACGCACACATACACACACACACACACACACACACACACACACACACACACACACACTCATACACACATACACACACACACACACACACACACACACACACACACACACACACACACACACACACACACACACACACACACACACACACACACACACACACATACACACACACACACACACACACACACACACACACACACACACACACACACACACACACACACACACACACACACACACACACACACACACACACACACACACACACACACACAGAGAGAGAAAGAGAAGGAGTGTTGGTGTGGAGATGAAAAAGGACAAAGGGAAGACTGGAGATGCAGCTAAAGAGCAAGAGAGACGAACGAGGGAAAGGGAAGACTGGAGATGCAGCTAAAGAGCAAGAGAGACGAACGAGGGAAAGGGAAGACTGGAGATGCAGCTAAAGAGCAAGAGAGACGAACGAGGGAAAGGGAAGACTGGAGATGCAGCTAAAGAGCAAGAGAGACGAACGAGGGAAAGGGAGAAACACAACAATGCGTCATAAAAATGACAAGCCCTTGAAAAGAAACCAATAATGAGAAATAGAGAGAGCCAGATATGCAGAGGCAAAGAGAGAGACACAGGGGGAGGGGGAGGGGCAAAAAGAGACAGAGAGACGGAGACAGAGAGAGAGTTGAAACGTGTTGTCTGAAACTATTCCACTCTAATGGTCCAGACTAATGGTAAGATGATCAACACACTTTGTGTGTGTGTGTGTGTGTGTGTGTGTGTGTGTGTGTGTGTGTGTGTGTGTGTGTGTGTGTGTGTGTGTGTGTGTGTGTGTGTGTGTGTGTGTGTGTGTGGTAAGTGTGTGTGTATGAGTGTTTTGTTGTGTGTGTGTGTGTGTGTGTGTGTGTGTGTGTGTGTGTGTGTGTGTGTGTGTGTGTGTGTGTGTGTGTGTGTGTGTGTGTGTGTGTGTGTGTGTGTGTGTGTGTGTGTGTGTGCGCGCGCGTGCGCGTGTGTGTGTGTGTGTGTGTGTGTGTGTGTGTGTGTGTGCGTGTGTGTGCGTGCGTGTGTGTGTGTGTGTGTGCGTGCGTGCGTGCGTGTGTGCGGGGTGTGTGTATGTGAATGCGTGCGTGCATGCGTGCGTGCGCTTTGGCAGTGTTTGCCGTTTAAATACCACGGAGGACACCAATTGTTATACAAATACTGTAGGACTATTTACATAGTGTACTGGCAAATGCGAGTAAAGTAAAAATCAGTTTGATAATCCCAGTGAAGCTTCGAAGAGTTGTCAAAAATGTTAATCCAAGTTTGATAGTCTACTTCACATTGCACCTTGTTATGGTGTGCATATCAAATACAGCACAAAAACAAAGATGACAGAAATAGATCAGTGCACAAACAATGTCCTCACGGCAATGAGACGAGACACAAGCCATCAGCCCTGGCCTGGCTGTGAAGGAGGAGCACTGGAGTACAGTCATGCAGCACAAAGGTCTATGTCCTCACGGCAATGAGACGAGACACAAGCCCTGGCCTGGCTGTGAAGGAGGAACACTGTAGACTAGTGCATGCAGCACAAAGGGCTATGTCCTCACGGCAGTAAGACGAGACACAAGCCATCAGCCCTGGCCTGGCTGTGAAGGAGGAGTACAGTCATGCAGCACAAAGGTCCATGTCCTCGTGGTTTGGGCCCTCAGGGACACGTTCCTCTGGTGCGGTAATCTCCATAGTATGTGGGCCGATCCTGGAGGCACTGCAATACCTTTGGCCCTCAGAGACACGCTCCTCTGGTGCGGTGGTCTTCATAGAATGTGGGCCGATCCTGGAGGCACTGCAATACCTTTGGCCCTCAGAGACACGTTCCTCTGGTGCGGTGGTCTTCATAGTATGTGGGCCGATCCTGGAGGCACTGCAATACCTTTGGCCCTCAGAGACACGTTCTTCTGGTGCGGTGGTCTTCATGGGCCGATCCTGGAGGCACTGCAATACCTTTGGCCCTCAGAGAGACGTTCTTCTGGTGCGGTGGTCTTCATGGGCCGATCCTGGAGGCACTGCAATACCTTTGGCCCTCAGAGACACGTTCTTCTGGTGCGGTAATCTCCATCGTATGGAGATCCTGGAGGGTTGAGGGGACTCGAATGAATGAAAAATGGTGTTTTACGTCCTCTCGGTCTGGAACAGACACATATGGGACATTTGTAGATACAAAGATGGTGGGAACAATACTGGAGGCAATGCCCGGAGGCAGTGCAATACCAGTAAAGTCCCGATTGTTTTAGCAATACAAATAGGTGTAGCCAGTAACCACGCCTCGGTTAAACCTCATCGGCTATGGTACTGCCACAATCTAGAGTAACTAGGTTGAGGGGACTCTTCACCGTCGCCGAAACATCGGTCAGACTGATGCCGAAACCATTCGACAATTAATTTGAACATGCTCACTGTACTGCGATAGACAACGACACTGGGAGCGGGGAGAGACAGGGGGAGACCACGGAGCTTTTAGGAGAGACAGAGAGTGAAAGATGCCATTTACAGTGAAACATAGAGAGCAGAGGCAAACCGCTTTACAACCTAAAATGACCTCTTCAACCTCAACAATATGAACGGTAACTCTTCAATTCTCACACTACATCCCACACCCTACCCACTCCCACTTATTTCTATGTGCGCCAACTTGCAACATTAGCATATAGGGGTCCATAGATAAAAAGAGAGAGAGAGAGAGAGAGAGAGAGAGAGAGAGAGAGAGAGAGAGAGAGAGAGAGAGAGAGAGAGAGAGAGAGAGAGAGAGAGAGAGAGAGAGAGAGAGAGAGAGAGAGAGAGAGAGAGAGAGAGAGAGAGAGAGAACGAAAACGAAAACGAAAGCGAAATTTTATTAAACCAGGGAAACATGAGATAAGCAATACAATGCTTTTTTCCACCCAGCCCTGGGGCAAATAGAACATTCAATAACAAAGTTAACTAAGTTAACTAACGCATGCAAAAGTGAAAAGGCAAATGGGTTACACAAAAAGAAAGAAACGCTTGAAGTAATTACAGGTGAGGGGGGGAGGAAGGGGGGGGGGGTAAGGAAGGAGAATAAGGGGGAAGGGGTATGCTATGAGAGAGAGAGAGAGAGAGAGAGAGAGAGAGAGAGAGAGAGAGAGAGAGAGAGAGAGAGAGAGAGAGAGAGAGAGAGAGAGAGAGAGAGAGAGAGAGAGAGAGAGAGAGAGAGAGAGATCATCATCATTCCGGATGCGAGGTGGAAGATCGCACTCACCGAAGTCCTGCTGGGTGGCAGGCAGTAGGAGAAAGGGCGACGCAGTGTACCTCCCTCACCATGGCAGTTGGTGGACTTGCATGCAGACAGGACGACGTACGGCGACTTGGACCATCTCTACAGTGTTGGCCTCTGAGTCAACAAGACCGCCAGTGCCCAGTGGGTGGGTTCGCACCTTCATCTACTGGGAGGGAATCACCCGCCTGCAGAGACTGTCCGACTCGACTGTATGTCTCCTGCCCGTGTGTGACGACACCAGCACCCCGGTATGGAGCAGGTCGCCCGGTGGTCCTGAAGACAGCCTTGGAGGGGAGGGTTGCTCACCGAAACCAACGACAAGAAAGCGGATCACCGGAGACCAACGATGACCTTGGGCTGTCTCACAATGCTTCACCCTGAAAGCGGATCACAGGAGATCAACGACAACCTTGGGCTGTCTCACAATGCTTCACCCTGAAAGCGGATCACAGGAGATCAACGACAACCTTGGGCTGTCTCACAATGCTTCACCATGAAAGCGGATCACAGGAGACCAGCGACAACCTTGGGCTGTCTCACAATGCTTCACCATGAAAGCGGATCACAGGAGATCAACGACAACCTTGGGCTGTCTCACAATGCTCCACCATGAAAGTGGATCACAGGAGATCAACGACAACATTGGGCTGTCTCACAATGCTTCACCATGAAAGCGGATCACAGGAGACCAGCGACAACCTTGGGCTGTCTCACAATGCTTCACCATGAAAGCGGATCACAGGAGATCAACGACAACCTTGGGCTGTCTCACAATGCTCCACCATGAAAGTGGATCACAGGAGATCAACGACAACATTGGGCTGTCTCACAATGCTTCACCATGAAAGTGGATCACAGGAGATCAACGACAACATTGGGCTGTCTCACAATGCTTCACCATGAAAGTGGATCACAGGAGATCAACGACAACATTGGGCTGTCTCACAATGCTCCACCATGAAAGTGGATCACAGGAGATCAACGACAACCTTGGGCTGTCTCACAATGCTCCACCATGAAAGTGGATCACAGGAGATCAACGACAACATTGGGCTGTCTCACAATGCTCCACCATGAAAGTGGATCACAGGAGATCAACGACAACATTGGGCTGTCTCACAATGCTCCACCATGAAAGTGGATCACAGGAGATCAACGACAACATTGGGCTGTCTCACAATGCTCCACCATGAAAGTGGATCACAGGAGATCAACGACAACCTTGGGCTGTCTCACAATGCTCCACCATGAAAGTGGATCACAGGAGATCAACGACAACATTGGGCTGTCTCACAATGCTTCACCATGAAAGTGGATCACAGGAGACCAACGACAACATTGGGCTGTCTCACAAAGCTTCACCATGAAAGTGCATTACAGGAGACCAACGACAACATTGGGCTGTCTCACAATGCTCCACCATGAAAGTGGATCACAGGAGACCAACGACAACATTGGGCTGTCTCACAATGCTCCACCATGAAAGTGGATCACAGGAGACCAACGACAACATTGGGCTGTCTCACAATGCTTCACCATGAAAGTGGATCACAGGAGACCAACGACAACCTTGGGCTGTCTCACAATGCTTCACCATGAAAGTGGATCACAGGAGATCAGCGACAACCTTGGGCTGTCTCACAATGCACCACCATGAAAGTGGATCACAGGAGACCAACGACAACATTGGGCTGTCTCACAATGCTTCACCATGAAAGCGGATCACAGGAGATCAACGACAACCTTGGGCTGTCTCACAATGCTCCACCATGAAAGTGGATCACAGGAGATCAACGACAACCTTGGGCTGTCTCACAATGCTTCACCATGAAAGTGGATCACAGGAGATCAACGACAACCTTGGGCTGTCTCACAATGCTCCACCATGAAAGTGGATCACAGGAGATCAACGACAACCTTGGGCTGTCTCACAATGCTCCACCATGAAAGTGGATCACAGGAGATCAACGACAACATTGGGCTGTCTCACAATGCTCCACCATGAAAGTGGATCACAGGAGATCAACGACAACATTGGGCTGTCTCACAATGCTTCACCATGAAAGTGGATCACAGGAGATCAACGACAACCTTGGGCTGTCTCACAATGCTCCACCATGAAAGTGGATCACAGGAGATCAACGACAACCTTGGGCTGTCTCACAATGCTTCACCATGAAAGTGGATCACAGGAGATCAACGACAACCTTGGGCTGTCTCACAATGCTCCACCATGAAAGTGGATCACAGGAGATCAACGACAACCTTGGGCTGTCTCACAATGCTTCACCATGAAAGTGGATCACAGGAGATCAACGACAACATTGGGCTGTCTCACAATGCTTCACCATGAAAGTGGATCACAGGAGATCAACGACAACCTTGGGCTGTCTCACAATGCTTCACCATGAAAGTGGATCACAGGAGATCAACGACAACATTGGGCTGTCTCACAATGCTTCACCATGAAAGTGGATCACAGGAGATCAACGACAACATTGGGCTGTCTCACAATGCGACACCATGAAAGTGGATCACAGGAGATCAACGACAACATTGGGCTGTCTCACAATGCTTCACCATGAAAGTGGATCACAGGAGACCAACGACAACATTGGGCTGTCTCACAAAGCTTCACCATGAAAGTGCATCACAGGAGACCAACGACAACATTTGGCTGTCTCACAATGCTCCACCATGAAAGTGGATCACAGGAGACCAACGACAACATTGGGCTGTCTCACAATGCTCCACCATGAAAGTGGATCACAGGAGACCAACGACAACATTGGGCTGTCTCACAATGCTCCACCATGAAAGTGGATCACAGGAGACCAACGACAACCTTGGGCTGTCTCACAATGCTTCCCATGAAAGCGGATCACAGGAGATCAACGACAACCTTGGGCTGTCTCACAATGCTCCACCATGAAAGTGGATCACAGGAGATCAACGACAACCTTGGGCTGTCTCACAATGCTTCACCATGAAAGTGGATCACAGGAGATCAACGACAACCTTGGGCTGTCTCACAATGCTCCACCATGAAAGTGGATCACAGGAGATCAACGACAACATTGGGCTGTCTCACAATGCTCCACCATGAAAGTGGATCACAGGAGATCAACGACAACATTGGGCTGTCTCACAATGCTCCACCATGAAAGTGGATCACAGGAGATCAACGACAACATTGGGCTGTCTCACAATGCTTCACCATGAAAGTGGATCACAGGAGATCAACGACAACCTTGGGCTGTCTCACAATGCTCCACCATGAAAGTGGATCACAGGAGATCAACGACAACCTTGGGCTGTCTCACAATGCTTCACCATGAAAGTGGATCACAGGAGATCAACGACAACCTTGGGCTGTCTCACAATGCTCCACCATGAAAGTGGATCACAGGAGATCAACGACAACCTTGGGCTGTCTCACAATGCTCCACCATGAAAGTGGATCACAGGAGATCAACGACAACATTGGGCTGTCTCACAATGCTCCACCATGAAAGTGGATCACAGGAGATCAACGACAACATTGGGCTGTCTCACAATGCTTCACCATGAAAGTGGATCACAGGAGACCAACGACAACATTGGGCTGTCTCACAAAGCTTCACCATGAAAGTGCATCACAGGAGACCAACGACAACATTTGGCTGTCTCACAATGCTCCACCATGAAAGTGGATCACAGGAGACCAACGACAACATTGGGCTGTCTCACAATGCTCCACCATGAAAGTGGATCACAGGAGACCAACGACAACATTGGGCTGTCTCACAATGCTCCACCATGAAAGTGGATCACAGGAGACCAACGACAACCTTGGGCTGTCTCACAATGCTCCACCATGAAAGTGGATCACAGGAGATCAACGACAACCTTGGGCTGTCTCACAATGCTCCACCATGAAAGTGGATCACAGGAGATCAACGACAACATTGGGCTGTCTCACAATGCTCCACCATGAAAGTGGATCACAGGAGACCAACGACAACATTGGGCTGTCTCACAATGCTCCACCATGAAAGTGGATCACAGGAGACCAACGACAACATTGGGCTGTCTCACAATGCTCCACCATGAAAGTGGATCACAGGAGACCAACGACAACCTTGGGCTGTCTCACAATGCTCCACCATGAAAGTGGATCACAGGAGATCAACGACAACCTTGGGCTGTCTCACAATGCTTCACCATGAAAGTGGATCACAGGAGATCAGCGACAACCTTGGGTTGTCTCACAATGCTCCACCATGAAAGTGGATCACAGGAGACCAACGACAACCTTGGGCTGTCTCACAATGCTCTGCCGCCACGCCGATGCTGACTCTACCTCCAGCATCAAGGACATAAACAACATCACGACTCGGAGTCCGTCCGAATGATCCTGTCAACAGACGGGAACCCAAACGTTCAAGGGTCCGCAACGTTTCCGGAATGAACTACGACGGCTGCTATGTCTCCACTTCTGTCTCATCGTCTCATCTTCATTGTCATCTACAGGAAATCCAAGTCTTCACGAACTTTGTCCTTAAGAGGCAACGCCTAATAGGACGTAAATCTCACCATCCCGAGAGAGTGAGGGACAGAGAGAGTACTCGAACTCGAACTCGAAATGTTTAACCCTTTCACCGCCAATGTCGCATTTATGCACCACAATGGTTTAACACCCATGTCACTAAAACTTTGGTAAAAGGCACTAAACCAGGGCTTGATGTCCGACGACCCTATGTTCTTAATTTGGGGGGCTCTAATGTAATACATGTCATGGAGGAATTCCCAATATTGCAGATACATGTTTTTCTCTACCCAGTTAAGTTTAATAGTATTTTTTGTCTGAAAACTGGCTGGCGGCGAAAGGGTTAATGAGGATAACTGAATAAGTAACAATACTTCTTTTCATCAGGTCCTCTAAAATAAAATAAAATGAACAAAAAAAACGAATAAACAAACAAGTAGATCAATCAATCAATCATCAATAATCAACTACTACGCAACAACCAATTATGTAATGGTTCACACGTAAATTACAGTAAAATATAACGAGAGAGAGAGAGAGAGAGAGAGAGAGAGAGAGAGAGAGAGAGAGAGAGAGAGAGAGAGAGAGAGAGAGAGAGAGAGAGAGAGAGAGAGAGAGAGAGAGAGAGAGAGAGAGAGAGAGAGAGAGAGAGAGAGAGAGAGAGAGAGAGAGAGAGAAAACACTGAACACTGAAATTGTTTTAATGCTCATTGGCCTTAAGCCACAATACATATGATGGGGGGTGGTTGGAGTTGGAAATAGAAATTAGCATTTCCATAAATCAATAAGAATAATAAAACAAACAAAACAACATATGTCAAATCAAATGTTAAATGGATACGATAATAATTGTGCAACGATGAAGAATGAATGAATGAAAAATGGTGTTTTACGTCCTCTCGGTCATAGACACATATGGGACATTTGTAAATACAAAGATGGTGGGAACAATACTGGCTGCAATGCCCGGAGGCAGTGCCACACCAGTAAAGTCCCGAGTTTTTAACAATATAGATAGGTGTTGCGGTAACCACGCCATGGTTAAACCTCATCGGCTATGGTACCACCACAATAATTAATTATAATAATTATGTGCAACGATAAGGACTCACTGATCTATCAATCCAGTTATCAATGCAATAACCACAGTTTTTGTTCTTAATTATACAACTATTTAACCAAAGTATTTACTACCCATCAACTAATCAATCAACCAAGTACATCTCAATCATTGCTCAATCAATTCGAAAAGTACTTATTAATGCAAATACCCAAGCAATTACTGATTAATTAATCAATCATAAAACCAATCAATTCAATGCAGGTTATGACAATATTTTCTTTCTCCTGTTAATTGAATGGAAGATATATCTTGAGAGATTATGTCTAAGACTTTCACTCTGAGTATAGCATGTAATGGCATATTTTTGCATCCAAGATCAGTGTACATAATACAATCCATCAAAAAGTGGACTTCATTTTCAAATTTTTGATTTACAAAAAAGACACAATTTATCTTGCATTCGAGAGAGAGAGAGAGAGAGAGAGAGAGAGAGAGAGAGAGAGAGAGAGAGAGAGAGAGAGAGAGAGAGAGAGAGAGAGAGAGAGAGAGAGAGAGAGAGAGAGAGAGAGAGAGAGAGAGAGAGAGAGAGAGAGAGAGAGAGAGAGAGAGAGAGAGAGAGTTCAAATGACCTTTTAATTTGATTTTACTTTATTTTAATACATACTTTTATTGTCTTATTTTATCTGTATCGATTAAAAACGCGGGACGTTCCTCGTATTGCAGTACCACCAGGATCGTCCCACCATCTTTGTATTTATTAATGTTCCACATGTGCCTGTTCCAGGTCGGAGGACGTTAAACGGATTGTCATCACGTAGACTTGACCATCTTTCGACCAGAAAGACCAGCCACAACACACCTTTATTTCTTCCATGGTCGTTTTCTAGAGTTGGGTGGAAGTTTTCAAGAGTTTGCTGTATGCAAATCGGAGATTTAACGAGAAGGGAAAGGAATTTTAAAAGGATGAAGAATGAGGCGAAGTGTCGGGGGGGGGGGGGGGGGGGGGGGGGGGGGGGGGGGGGGGGGGGGGGGGGGGGGGGGGGGGGGCGGGGGGGGGGGGGGGGGGGGGGGGGGGGGGGGGGGGGGGGGGGGGGGGGGGGGGGGGGGGGTGACAATGATGAAAGGATCGAGGTGCATGGGCTGCAGCGTTTTTCAATGATGGAGGGAAGAACCAGCACTACGTGTGACATGGGCAAATGAAGGGTGAAGGGTGTTGAGGGATGTTCTGTGAGCACATTAACACGTGGACAGACCTTTACACCGCTAATGCTAGCTGTGATTCGCTTTGCATATCTGTTTCTCTGCCCCCCCTCTCTCTCTCTCTCTCTCTCTCTCTCTCTCTCTCTCTCTCTCTCTCTCTCTCTCTCTCTCTCTCTCTCTCATTACATGTGTGTGTATGTGTGTGCGTGCGTGTGTGTATGTGTGTGTGTGTGTGCGCGTGTGCGTGCGTGTGTGTGTGTGTGCGTGCGTGCGTGCGTAACTGTCTGTCTGTGTGTGTGTGTGTGTGTGTGTGTGTGTGCGTGTGCGTGTGTGTGCGTGTGTGTAATAAGTGCAGCCCACAAAAGTGTTCTGCAAAGAAAACACATCACACAGCTCTCTGAAACGATACTAACAACACCGAACAGTCCAATATTGGGAAATTGAGAGAGAGAGAGAGAGAGAGAGAGAGAGAGAGAGAGAGAGAGAGAGAGAGAGAGAGAGAGAGAGAGAGAGAGAGAGAGAGAGAGAGAGAGAGAGAGAGAGAGAGAGAGAGAGAGAGATGGGGGGTGGGGAGAGACAGAGAGGCTTATCATGGACAGAAACACAGACAGATAGAGAGACAGACACAGACAGACAGGTAGACAGAGAAATGATGAACAAAAACCCGAACGCCCACGTTACTGGTAATATTTCGGAACTTTATTGACTTCCCTTTATCAAACACAATCATGGACTAAATTAAAATAGGCTGAGAGAGCTAGAGAGAGAGCTAGAGAGAGAGAGAGAGAGAGAGAGAGAGAGAGAGAGAGAGAGAGAGAGAGAGAGAGAGAGAGAGAGAGAGAGAGAGAGAGAGAGAGAGAGAGAGAGAGAGAGAGAGAGAGAGAGAGAGAGAGAGAGAGAGAGAGAGAGAGAGAGAGAGAGAGAGAGAGAGAGAGAGAGAGAGAGAGAGAGAGAGAGAGAGAGAGAGACAGACAGACAGAGAGAGAGAGACACGCAGAGAGAGAGAGAGAGAGAGAGAGAGAGAGAGAGAGAGAGAGAGAGAGAGAGAGAGAGAGAGAGAGAGAGAGAGAGAGAGAGAGAGAGAGAGAGAGAGAGAGAGAGACTGAGAGAGAGACAGACAAACAGACAGAGAGAGAGAGAGAACAATGAACAATGGCTTACTGAACATGGCCATCTGCCCATATCAAAGGAAATAGTGGGAAGAGGGAAATGATTCGATTCAAACAAAAGAAAGGGTGGATAAAAGAAAGAAAATCAATTACACAAGAAATTAAGCAAGAATTAAACATCCTCACACAGAGAGAGAGGGGGGGGGGGAGAAAAAAGAGAGAGAGAACAATAAACATTGAACAATTAAAGATCCGGGCCATCTGCCCATATCAAAGGGAACATCGCGGTGGGGACACACTAAGAAATGTAAATTTTAAATAACACAGAGAATTAAAAAAAAGTTCCATGCAACATTAGGAGAGAGAGAGAGAGAGAGAGAGAGAGAGAGAGAGAGAGAGAGAGAGAGAGAGAGAGAGAGAGAGAGAGAGAGAGAGAGAGAGAGAGAGAGAGAGAGAGAGAGAGAGAGAGAGAGAGAGAGAGAGAGAGAGAGAGAGAGAGAGAGAGAGAGAGAGTCAAGTCAAGTCAAGTCAAAATCATCTTTATTGAGGGTTAAAGAATAAGCTAACAAAGCTTTTTTTTCATCCTGCCCTCATAAAAAAAAATACACATCAATCAAAAATCAATGAACTTAACATATTTACAGGAACACAAAACAGAAAACATTATGATCAGTATAATGAAAGAAAAAAACAACAACAAAGAACCAAACAGAAGAGAGAGAAGGGAATAGGGAGGAAGAGAGAGGGAGAGAAAGCTGGGGGAGGAAACACTCACATACACACATGCGCGCGTGTGCGCATATACACACACACACATACGCACACACTCACACACACACACACGCACACTCACACACACACATACACACACACACACACACACACACACACACACACACACACACACACACACACACATACACACACACACACACACACACACACACACACACACACACACACACACACACACACACACACACACACACACACACACACACACACCTGCACACACAATTGGAAAACAAAACAAAAAACAGAAGGAAAGGGAAGATAGAAGGAAGAAAAGAATATTTCCAGACATAAGAACAATCAATGCATATATACATCTCAATAATGCCAGATTACAATTTATCAACCAGGTGCTTCTTTAAAGCTTTTTTAAAAGCTGGTTTAGATGGACATGATTTCAAGAATGATGGCAAGTTGTTCCATGTGTTTCCCCCAGAGTATGTCAAGCTGGATTTGAACAGATCGTTATGGGGCTTAGGAAATGAAAGCTTATGAGTATGTCGATTTTCATTTAATGTAAAGGAACTTATTATTTTATTTGGGGCTGTTCCGTTTACGATGTTGTACATACATAGGCATTTGTTTAAGAAAAGTCTTTCTTTAAACGGAAGGATGTTTAGTTGTTTATAGTCAATTATTGTCAAACTAGTAGACTTAAGTAGGACAAGCTTTAAAGCTCTTTTGTGTAAGCGAGTTATGTATTTTAGATTATTTTCACTAGCACTATCCCATAACGTGGATGCGTAATTTATAAGAGGTAAGATGTGTGCATGAAAAAAGAGTTTTCTTGAATGAAGGTCTAAGAAATTCTTTATTTTTGATAACTGGTAAATTCTTTTAGAGATACGCTTACCGAGGTCATTAATGTGATCACTCCACGATAAGTCCTTATCAATGATAACCCCTAACACTTTATGGGAGGAAACTTCTTCAATTATTTTATCTTTGACATACAATGGAGGAAACACAGAGTTCATCTTCTTTCGCTTTTGACGTGTGGTTATATACATACATTTTGTTTTTTGTGCATTAAGAGACATGTGGTTCAATTCTGTCCACTCAGTTAGCTTATTAACATTGGTCTGCAGATTGTCTACTAATTCAAAAGGACTGGCACTGTTAGATTGCAATGAAGTGTCATCAGCAAACATTTCACAACAGCATTTAATGTACAAAGGCAAGTCGTTAATGTAGATTGAAAATAGAAGTGGCCCCAAGACTGATCCCTGGGGAACACCAAACTTTATCGGGAGTAACTTTGACCTTACAGAATTGATTTCAACCAGCTGTTGTCGATCAGTAAGAAACGACGCAATGAAACACAAAGCACTGCTAGATATGTTGTAATGAGTAAGTTTTTTTAATTAAAAGTGAATGGTTGATAACATCAAACGCTTTAGCAAAATCTATGAATAAAGCACCTGTAAATTCGTTGTTATTGATATTTGAAAGACATCTATCTACTAGTTGTATAAGAGCAGTATGGCAGGAGTGATTTTGTCTAAAACCAGACTGATTTTCATTTATTAAATCGTAATGATTCAAATGAGAATTCAAATGTTTTTGGATGTGCTTTTCAAGTGGTTTAGACAATATACTTAATATTGATATAGGTCTGTAGTTAGCTGGATTTGATCGATCACCGCTTTTATGTAATGGTATAACTTTTGCTTGCTTGAATTTTAGAGGAAACTGTTTTTTATCAATGCATAAGTTATATATGTAAGTGAGAGTGTCTGCTATAGCAAATGAAGCGGTTTTCAGTATTTTCCCATCCATTCCATCTAAATCGCGACTCCCTGACTGTTTTAAATGTAAGAGTTCGAACAGTACTTCATTGACTGAAATGGGCGGAATGGTGAAGGTTGAAGTAATGTTCTTTGATCGACAGAATTCTTGCAGAACTGATAAATCGTTTTGGTTGGATTTGTCATTTAAAATTATGTTGTTAGCAACGTTAGTAAAATGAAGGTTAATGTCATCAGGTGATATTTCGTTTATTGGATTGTGATTGTTGGAGTTAGCATTAGTTAACATGTTAATGGCTTTCCAGACCAATTTTTGATTTTGTGATGAACAAATTAAATTTTGAAAATATTTTGTTTTTGCTTTGCGTTTCATTGAGTTTACTTTGTTTGTTTGTTGCTGCAATTTTTCCTTATCCTTGGACAACAGTAAACTTTCTCTTTTATATCTTTCATCATCAATTTCTTTTGTTATCCAAGGTGGTTTAATAGAATGTTTTACTCTTTTCTTTATAAAAGGGGCATGTTTATCGTATACAGAAATAAACGTACGGGTCCAGTAATCAACTGCATCATCAGGGTCTCTTATTTGATAAACAAAATCTAGTCCGGAATTTAATAGATCACTTATAAAAGTAGTTTCGTCGAAGTTAGTGAAACATCTGTAAAAAATTTCCTTGTGCCCTGGCTTTGGAATTTTGACACCTTTTTTATTCCATGTTACACAAATAGAGCAGTGGTCGCTACAACCAGTTTGTACTGAACATGATTCAAGTATATTAGATTTTGTATTTACATAAATGTGGTCAATTAACGTAGCTGTTTTATCTGTAATACGTGTCGGACGATCGATTACTTGTTCCAGACCATATGTAGCATAAGAATGACTCCAATGAGTACCTGACAATGTTAAATCTATGTTGAAGTCCCCAAATAAAATTACTTCTTTGGTATCAAGAATCACTGTATCCATCATAGAATTAAAATTATCATACCAATTAGCAGTTTCAGACGGGTTTCTATAAATGAATCCAATAATGAGAGGTTTATGGTGCTTAAAGTACACTTCAATCCATACAGATTCCACATTATGATTTTCTAGATGAGGAAGCCTTTTATAGTTCAGTGAATTGACACAGTATAGAAGTAGCCCTGTTGATTTAGGAGAGTGAGGGTCAAGTCGAATGGTATTGTAGTTTGGCATTAGTACCTCAGAATCTGGAATAAAATCAGTTAATCTTGATTCGGCAATGCAAAAAATATGAAAATTATTACCATTATTATGTAAGATTGATGTAATTTCATCAGTTTTATTGCGAGCACTATTGATATTAAGATAACCTACTCGTAAACCGTTTTGAGAGGGCCAAACATCTAATGTAGAAGGCATATTAATAAAGTGGATACATTCAACAAAGCATTAATCCAAAGAACAAAGATCAATCAAACTAATTTAAATATTTTATAACTAAACTAATGGCACTTAATTGTACCAATATGTAAGAAAGGGAAGTAGCAATTAGAACAACGCGTATGAAAGGTCAGAATACCAAAGACAAAACAATAACAATCAATATTACAACAAAAAAGAATATCAAACCAGTGTAAATATGTAGTAATAAATCCCACACCTTGTATGCAGCACGTACACTTTGACACAAGGAGAAGCAATTTGAATTATAGAAAACACGAACAACGACGAATGAATGAATAGGTTACAGCAGCAAATTTAAACAAATTTAGACAAAATTAGGGATGTGATCACAATTGGTCACAAAAGGCACGCAGCGGAGAAAACAATCCACAATACAAACACCTGATCCAACAGGTAGAAAGCTCACAAAATATTTTATCAAATCTAGGGCAAGCCACACACGAATTCAAGTCATTAAGTCCGGTTTATCCGAGAAAAAAAAATCTATCAATTCAACCCCAAGCACACACACACACACACACACACACACACACACACACAAACACTCACGCACGCACGCAACACACACGCACGCACACACACATACATACACGCGCGCGCGCGCGCGCACACGCACGCCCGCCGGCACGACGCCACATGCATTCGTTAGACCAGCGAAACACGTAAAGAGCATGTGCATGGCATGTATCGACACAACAACTTGGAGCATCCTGACACAATCCGTGCATTTGATCCATGAATTGGAATTGATATAAATGTTGATGCATAATCAATGTCAGGCTGAATATAGGCATGGAGAGAGACGAAATACGAATGTTTTATTGAGGGTAAAAAGGATAAGCTACAATAGCTTCTTTGCACCTGGCCCTCTCACTCACACACTCACACCATGCATCAGGCAATGAAAAAATGACATAAAAACAATCAAGTCAAGAAAATGAAACAAAAATTGGCACATGAAATAAATGACAGAGAATCAAATTGGGACATTAAACAGATATACAGAGAGACATAAAAATGTTACAAGAATCTTGGCATAAGTTGATATTTGTAGTAAAACTCATTAACATAACTGATGGACAAGATTGTCCATTATGTACTTGTGATAAGATTTGCGAAAGGAAGATACGCTAGTTTTATTTTTGTTTATAGTTGTTACTAGCTGAATCCCAACATGTTGATGCATAATCAATGTCAGGCTGAATATAGGCATGGAAAAAAAGCTTACGGGTATGTTGATCCAAAAAGTGCTTTATTCTATTGAGCTGGAATATTTTTTTTGAGATTTTCTTGGCCAGTATTTGCATGTGTTTTGACCATGATAAGTTGTTGTCAATGTATAGGCCGAGTAATTTGTGTGAAGTAACTTCTTCTAGAGACTTTTCATAGATAGTTGGTGTACTTAATTGATTTTTAAAGTTTTGCCTCTTTTGTCTTGTTGTGATTAACATGAATTTAGATTTTTGGGGATGTAATGCCATATGATTTTGCTCTGACCAGTCAACTAAATTATTAATGTCACTCTGCAATTCAGAACAGATTGAGTCAGCATTATAACCGTTTATATGGATTGTGGTGTCGTCTGCACAAAGTTCACACGGTGAAGTAAGATGAAGCGGGAGATCATTTACATAAATGGTGAAGAGTATAGGTCCTAAGATAGAGCCTTGGGGAACTCCATAATAGACTGATTGCAATGAAGATTTAATAATATCTTTGGAGACGGTTTGTCGTCTGTCAGATAGAAAGGACGAAACGAGGGCGATAGAATCTTGGGTTAATCCGTACAATGATAGTTTTTTTAATAGAAGGGCATGGTCAATAACATCTAAGGCTTTAGCGAAGTCAACGAAAATAGCACCGGTGAGAAGGTCACTGTTAATATTAGTATGCCACTGTTCGACTAAGATTAGTGAGTGCAGTTTGGCAGGAATGATTTTCTCTAAAGCCACTTTGGCTACAATGGAAAAGATCATGTGTAGTAAAGTATGTCTGAAGATTACGCTTTAAATGCTTTTCTAGAGGTTTGGAGAGGTTAGACAAGATAGATATAGGTCGGTAGTTTGACGGATCTTGGGGGTCACCAGATTTATATAGTGGTATCACCTTTGCGTCTTTAAATAATTGGGGATAACAGCCTTTCTCAATGCAAAGGTTATAAATATAGGTAAGACAGTCAGTGATAATAGGCGCAGATAACTTTAAGATATAGTTATCAATATGATCTAAGCCGCAACATTTAGAATGCTTGAGTTGAAGTAATTCTTGGTACACCTCATGTACAGCCATATACTGAAAACTGAGTTTAGGACCTAGTTTTTTTGAGTCACAGTACTCTTTCAGTAACAATAGATCGTTAGAACTAGTTCGGTCGGCTAGTATCGTTTTATCAGCTATGGAACAGAAATGATTGTTGAGTTCTTCTACGGAGAGATCGTTAGCCAAGGGCGCACTATGTGTTGAACATTTACAGGATAATTGGTTAATTGCTTTCCAGATAGATTTGGAGTCTTTTTTAGATTGAATAAGATCACCAAAATACTTTTTCTTTGCGAGAGAGAGAGAGAGAGAGAGAGAGAGAGAGAGAGAGAGAGAGAGAGAGAGAGAGAGAGAGAGAGAGAGAGAGAGAGAGAGAGAGAGAGAGAGAGAGACAGACAGACAGACAGACAGACAGACAGACAGATAGAGACAAAGAGAGATATAGAAACAGAGAGAGAGAGACAGAGACAGAACGAACGAACGAAAGAATAAGCACAGTACAGGCTTGTACAGCAAAGAAGAAATTGATCAAGGGAGTTGTCTTCATCAGCCACTCTACACAGTACTGTATGTGTAGGCTTCCCTCCCTTGGCTTCCTGAACGGGAAGTAAACCTTGATAACGAAAGAAAAGTCTGAACAGAAAGTCTAGCAGTTCGTTGCTCGTGCTTCTAAATCTACTTCAGACTTGCTAGCAGCTTAATAGTCTTTGCACCGCGTATTTTCCCCGACAAAACAGTGTGGATCGTCTTCATTAAGTGGGTTTATAATCTCCAGCAAGGAGTTTGGCTACTTTTGTTTTGTTAAAGTGATTTCTATTCAGTATTTATTAAATTATGTAAACGCAGACATATCAGCTACAAGAAACCCATGCGGCATTTTCAGTTGGAATCAATCAGACTCAATCAGGTTTTGTTTGTTTCTTTGTTTAGAAAACAAACAACTGAGACAGACTGCAACGTCACTGGAACATACAACAAATAACAAGCAACGACACGACAAGTGCAAAGTGACGTTATTTTATTCACAAGAGACAAAACAAAACTACTGGATATTTCGGCGAAGCGCCTTTATCAACACAAACATACAATTGAACAGCAAACAGCAAAAAGCAGACAACAGAAGGAGCAAAAAAACATCAAGATCAAAATAAAAACAATACTTCCCCTCTACAGTCCAACGCGTAATGATACAACAAAGCTGAAACCAAAGAGAAAGGCTGTGAACACATCTTTGTTTTTTGTTTCTTTGCTTGTTGTTGTTGTTTTGTCTTGACTGTTTTTGTTACCCGTCTCTTTCAATTACGTCAGATGACAGGCTTGTAGGCCTATGTCCTGCCCGGGCCTGTCAACTGTTTGGTCGATCATCATTCAAACTGTGCGCTGTTCTAGTAACCGTATTGCCCGGCATCTCCAAATAGATATCCACACTGTGTCAGTGCTTTCTAGTCTTCATTGTTTAATTGCCTTCATGGGTTGCTGTGTTCAGAAGCGTACAATGCATTAAACATATCTCTGTGTTTGAACCTGTCAGGACACGTAGCATTTATGCACCACAGTGATTTAACACCCATGTCACTAAAAAGCATCAAATCAGAGACTGTAATCCAAAGACCCTATTTTCTAAATTTTGGGAGGCAAGGATAGGCCTAATGTTACACATGTCACAGAGAAACTCCCAATGTTGCATATAATTTTTCTTCTCTACCCACTTGGCACTTTTTGGTTGAAAAATGGCTGGCAGCGAAAGGATTAAAGCATGATGAAAAATGATGGCTTTGCTTTGCTGCTAGAGCGGAGAGTGCGGGATGGTTGGTAGGTCACGTGACGAGTTTGTTGGACAGATATAGGATGGCAAGGTGTTCTGGAAATATCTCTGACCGATTGGACGCTAATCTCATCATCACCGTTCTGGAAATGGCGGAAAGCGAGGGAAGCATCATTTTAGGCATGTTGTTTCAGCACCCTCGAGGTGAAGGTGCTGAGTGTGGGTGACTGGATTGTTTCTGCGGGCTGTTGGTGCTTCCTCGGATTCCATAGTGGTCAAGCTTGTGGGTCAGCAGACTGTGGTTCATGTGGTCGAAGGCTTTTTCAAATTCCATGATGATAACTTCGGTCACTGTACCACTCTCCATTGCTGCAGATACTTCTTCTGTAAACCCGAGTAGCTGGGTCTCGCAGGAGCGGAACTTGCGGAAGCCACGTTGCTTGCTGGATAGGATGCCGTTCGATTCTAGGTGAGACGTGATGCTGCTGACAAGGATGTGCTCAAGGACTTTTGCAGGGACGCTGGTGAGGGAGATGGGCCTGTAACTGGAGGCTTTGTAGTGCTCTCCATTTCTGAAGACAGGGGTCACCAGCGCCTCTCGCCAGTCGCCATACATAAGGAACCTCTCCAGCACAGTGTTGAGTGATGATTGGTAGATGGTTGAGAGGATGGGTGCGACCTCCTTCCACAGTTCTTCAGCACAGTGTTGAGTGATGGTTGGTAGATGGTTGAGAGGATGGGTGCGACCTCCTTCCACAGTTCTTCAGCACAGTGTTGAGTGATGGTTGGTAGATGGTTGAGAGGATGGGTGCGACCTCCTTCCACAGTTCTTCAGCACAGTGTTGAGTGATGGTTGGTAGATGGTTGAGAGGATGGGTGCGACCTCCTTCCACAGTTCTTCAACACAGTGTTGAGTGATGGTTGGTAGATGGTTGAGAGGATGGGTGCGACCTCCTTCCACAGTTCTTCAGCTCGCGAGGGGAAATTATGTCCGGCCCGGCTGCTTTGGTGGGGTTCAGGCTGGACAACATCTTTTCTACTCCAGCAGTGCTGATGTATGGAGATGCTGTCCATTATGGGGAAGTCTTCCAGGACATTAGGCATTTGGTTTGGAACTCACGGCTTCTTAGTAGTACTATATGTGTTTCCTTCACTGAAGGCGGAGAAGAACTGGCTGCTTAGGACCTCTGCTTCTTCTTTGGGGTCAGTCACGAGCCTTCCCATTGGACTTGAGAGATGGAACCCCGGTTGTAGTGGAGCGTAAGTCCGGGTGGCGTCTGGCTTGACTTAGTCTTCTTCGGAGTCCATGGGGGAGAAAAGACTTTCCGTATAGCGCCAGTATCACCGGCGCAGTTGTTTGCGGATTTCTTTGTCCAGGTTATCCACCTTGGTTTGTAGCTTCACATCCCCACTCCTTTGTAGGCGCAGTCTCGTCGGTTCATGATTTTTCGGATTTCAGTTGCTATCCAGGGGCAACTAGAATCTTTTCGTCTGGGTATCTTAGTTGGGATATAATATTTACTTGCGCTGTCGAGTCTTTGAATGACTGTTGTAGATCTAACATATCCTGCTTCATGGCATCCCAGTTTGCCGGTAAAGGGGGATCATGTTGGGCGTTTTGCGCTTTGTAGTAGATCGGGCTTGGCTTTATACTCAAAGTAGGCCTACACGATTTTGTGATCTGAAATGCCGTAGGTAACCTCAACTCGTGGAACGAGAGATAGAGTTTGTGAGGACAAGATCAAGAGTGTTTTCACGGCGGGTTGGTTCCTGTGCAACTTGTGCAAGGCCTGTGTCATCATCAGTGCAGAAGATCAATGAATTTTCCATGGAGTGAGGGGTATAGGCTACTGATCGAGTTGGGCTTTAATATCATATCATATCAGAGGTACGGCATATGTATACGCTTAGATAGCCTTTTGCCTGCTCTTTCAAGTCATTCGTGTTGTTGTTGTTGTTGTCTTTTTTAATATTCCGAGCGCAACAAAGCGCGGCACCGTATTGCTTCTTATATTTAAATAATAGTAAAGTTTGTCTGGAAGCTATCCTCCCAGTGTCTATCTAACATGTTTTTAAAACTATTGAGTGTTCCTCAGTGCAGTTACTATATTACTGGGTAAGGAATTCCAAGGATTAATAACTCTGTTAGTGAAAAAAAAATGTGCATAGGTATTAGTCCTGGTAAATGGCTTGTTAATCTTCAAGGAATTGCCTCTGGTAATGGAAGACGGGGTAAAAAGCGCATGGGCGGGTAAGAAGCCCACCCCAATTATCTCATGAAATAAAGAAAATTTCAGTCAAATTCGCCCATGAGACGAATTGTTAGTAGTTTGACTGTCATAGTACTTATGTAAAATTTTAAGCGTTTCTATAATGTCACCTCTGAGCCGGCGGTATTCAAGACTTGGCATATTCAGAGCTTTAACTAGTCTCTCTTCGTAATTACGTTTTTTTTAAATCCGATTTGTTTAGTATACCTTAAGGCCATGTTGTTCCTGGCCATCCACCGTTACCTTCAGGTGCCTTCTGGGAAGGAAATTGTCCAACCATGAATGCGGTGGGTCAGGTCGTAGCTTCTTACTCGGGGGGGATGGCCTCGAACGTTTTGGAAAACTGAATTAATGAAGTGTGACGGGCTATGTCCGTCGATCTGTCTGCCAAGGTGGGAGAGCACGTTTTGATGTGGAGTAACAGGGAGATCGCACGTTTTGATGTGGAGTAACAGGGAGATCGCACGTTTTGATGTGGAGTAACAGGGAGATCGCACGTTTTGATGTGGAGTAACAGGGAGATCGCACGTTTTGATGTGGAGTAACAGGGAGATCGCACGTTTTGATGTGGAGTAACAGGGAGATCGCACGTTTTGATGTGGAGTAGGGAGATCGCAGGCTTACATACAAACAAATATAATTGAACTAAAAACATCAAAACGCTACACTCACACAAGCACATGAAGGTGAAATAAACAATAAACACGGTGAATAAAAGTAAAACCAAATGTTCGTCTTTAAAAAGACTTTGACGAGGTGAATACAATACACTAATATAATGACGGCAGTGAATGGAGGACGCATACTACAACTATATAATGACGGCAGTGAATGGAGGACGCATACTACAACTATATAATGACGGCAGTGAATGGAGGACGCATACTACAACTATATAATGACGGCAGTGAATGGAGGACGCATACTACAACTATATAATGACGGCAGTGAATGGAGGACGCATACTACAACTATATAATGACGGCAGTGAATGGAGGACGCATACTACAACTATGACAATTATGAAATTTCACATGGTACCGACAAACATATTTTAAAAACTTGCAAAGAGGAAAAGGATCTTGGAGTCATCTTTGACTCTGGATTGACATTTGATAACCACATTAATACGGCTATTGGTAAAGGCAACAAAATGCTGGGCCTAATTAGAAGAAGTTTTATTGGGTTAAATAATATAGTATTTTTAAAACTATATAAAAGTTTGGTCAGACCTCATCATCTAGAGTATGGAAATCAGGTATGGAGTCCGTTTTTAAAAAAGCAATCGGCAGCATTAGAAAGGGTCCAAAGACGAGCAACAAAATTGATTAAAGGCGTTAGTCACCTTGATTACGAACACAGACTAAGAAAGTTGAAATTACCATCTCTGAAATACAGAATAATTCGTGGGGATCTGATAAATACATACAAAATTTTCCACAGTGATAACAATACTAATACATTTTTGTTCCAGCTAACAACTGACTCAAGAACCCGTAACAGTGATTTAAAAATACTAACCCAGTATAGCCGAACTAATATTAGAAAAAAAATTCTTTTCTAACAGAGTAACAAAGTTTTGGAATACTCTTCCTGCACATATTAAACGAGCACCGAATCTAACACAATTCAAAAACCTCCTTGGTGGATACACCAACATATCAAAACTACAATACGAGCATGACTAAAAGGCAGATTTGCCGAAAACAAAATACAAAAACCTCTCAGCTGTGCAAAAGTTCAAACAAAAATGACAGGACAGTGAAGAGGCCGCGAGGCCTAATGTCCTAACTACCTGACCTGACCTGATAATCTGATGACGGTAAAGTAAAAGAAAACAATGAATGAAAAGACGTCATCTTCGTCATCCCCTCCTGTCCCTCTTGTATACAAACAAATATACAAATCTTTTGTTCTGTCTCTCTGGGACTTTCTTTACAGTCAACAGTGGAAGAAGAACTCGAGAACTCAAGAAGGGCAAAAATCGAATTTGTTTTCTTCTTTTCACCATTGTATAAAGTAGGCCTACATCTTGCGGCAGAGGAAGGGATCCCCCCCATCTGCGTTCGTATACATGTATGCTTTAAAATGTATGTTTTTTGCATGATGGTTTAATTTATGGTAAATCAGTGCTTTTACCAAAGACTGTACAGTATACAGTATCTTTGCTTTTACTGAACAGCTTGCCTCCTTTGTTATAATTTGATTCGTTGTGTTTTTCATAAAAAGATTATCACAAATTGTACCAAGGGAGGCAACGCTGACCAGATTTTCCGCTGCCAACATGGCGTTCGGTCTGTATTCTCTGCTGGAGGCAGCGATTCTGTGCTTGAATGCCGTCTGCGTGCTGCACGAAGAGCGATTCCTGGCCAAAAGTAAGTCACTTACTAACTTTGCTAAATAAAGTCTCCCACCCACTCCTCAATCATAAGCTTCGCAAATCAGGGGCCCAACCACAGATCTCCTGAAAAAAACGAAATGAAATCTCAAATGGACACCACTCCCAGTGTTTCCCATAGGGGTGAAATGTGAGAGTCCCAGGGACTCCCTGTGCAAAATTTTAAGAGTCCTTTTCATATTTTTAAGAGTCCCCTAAGTATATGATAAAAAATGCTTTAACAAAGGCAAATACATGCTAAACACACATGCTACATGCACAGTGAACACACACTGACACAGGCAAACACATGTCACCGCCATGTGCATAACCCCTGGAAATGGAATAGGCTGACTACAGAGAGAGAGAGGGGGGGGGGAGGGGGAGACAAACAGATCGAGATATGGACAGAGAGACAGGCAGACAGACACACAAGCGTACACACACACTTGCATATATGCAGTACCTGACTTAGCTTAAATGTTTTTGAGATGATGCCATTCACATCTCTAAAAGAACGGCTTGATGCTGCTGCTTTTTCCTCTGTCGAACTTGCAAAAAACGTTCAGATTTGGTCAACGAAGAAATCAGACCTAAAAGTTGAAGCACTTCACTCTCGCGAACAAGCATTCAGAAGTAAACAAAGATCGTTTTGGAATGACCGGACATGTGTCTGATTTAGAAAGGAAAACCACGGATGGTCAGAATCAAGACTGACAACCAAGAAAATCAAAGCAAACAGACTGACCGCTGTGGCACGAAGCGAAAATCAGGTTCGGAGTTTTGATATGGAAAAGTTGGGGTGGCTTGACCTAATTCCAACGATCCTACAAGTTGCAGACGATGTCTGAGCGAGTCCGAAACTAGCAAACATATTCTTCTGCCCCTTTCCTACTCGTGGCTTCTTTTGGGGAGGCATGGCTGGTTTTAAACACGAATTGTTGTCAAAAGGCCGAGAACGATCTTGTTTAGCACTAGAAGACTAGGTCACGCTGGAACTTTATTTGGTCTTCAAAAAGTTGGATCGGAAAAGCTTTACCGAATGTGCAATGCCGCCATTTCTTCGTTTCGGCGTTCGTTTCGCCAGATACAACTTTTTAGTTCTGATTATGGTCCGAGGCCGTGGAAGAACTAAGTTTAGCAGACGACAGAATCCTTGAAGTTGTTGACTGCTTTGATGAAAAATCAATCGGTCAGATGACCGCCTGCCTGCTAAAACTATCCGTCAAAATCGAAGGTTTATGAGTCAATGACCGATGACCGACGCCAAGGATGAACCCTGCTGTTTCGGTCTGTTGAAAAAAGTGTGCGTCCCATGGGACGCCAAGAGCTGAAATCAAAGAGCCCCTCTGTGATTTTTGTGCTTCAGGGACGCACATATGTGCGTTATGGGAAACACTGCACTCCAGACCCGCCGAACTGAAATCCGACTGACCACCTTCTATAAGTTCCACACAGGCCTTCTCACAATCAACTCCAAACATCTCCCTACAAACACTCTGCAAAAGGAAAGTCTCCGCCACTCACACTCTGCCGCCTATGACATTCCCACTAACCCAGGCATAGAACCCAGTACCGTAAAACCACATTCTTTCCTCACACTATCTCGCAATTGAACAGCCTCCCTTAGCAAGGTGCCACCACCCTGACACTGGAGGCATTCAATCAAAGCAGTCCTCCATAAACACCTCCACCAAACCACCCTGCCTGGGTCACCTTCCCCTCCCCCCATGTCTAACCACACATTAAACTAGGGAATTAGGGGCCATAGTCTAGATCAAAGTAGTGGTAAGTGAAAGGCAGGAGCTATGCCAGTCGGGGTTCGACCCTGGGGGCCGCTGCGGTAGCTGGATTGGTCTTGCCTAGATACTGCGAAAGGTCTGTGGTCCTCTGCATGCAACATGTGCGACCTACTGTCACACATGTCCCCTACTCCTTTGCATTGTATAATGTGGGGCCCAAGTAACGGTCGTGCATGACAGTTGACACACTCTGCATGCATCAAATCCCATCATGCGGGGCCTGGATGTCTCCGGCTAGACCGGAGCATTAAACGGTTGTGTATGACTTTTAACTCGTCTTTCCCTCTACCACACAATGACGTGGCTACAGCCTTCAATTCAAAAGATTACAATGCCGCACTAAATACCGATCCAACGCATTCCTCCCAAGGTCCATCAGGGAGTGGAATGATCTGCGGCAGGACGACCTCTGCTCCTTCACTGCTGTCACCCCCAGTGTGTCAGTGGTGCAGGTGAATCACCAATAAACCCACCAGCCTCCCTCCCCCACTCCCTCAACCCCTCCACACCCTGTTTCCAGAACCTGGCATGCACAGGACCTGGCATCACGCTCAAATCCGATTAGCGGGCGCGAGCTGGCTGGGTCACTAACCTAAACACCCCATGTTCATGCAGCAGCTTAGGCTTTTTAGCAAATGGAACTACCCCCCATATTGAAGTCTTTTTTTCCCTGAGGGTGCCAGAATGATCAATTAAATGATCGTGGGCCCCAAAGAGAAGAAGAAGTTCAAGTCTTCAATAATTTTTCATCACACCGTCTCAGTAGACTTTACAGTGACAATGACATGAGTGGTTGCGCAATGTGAAAAATAAAATAAATTGAAAACTATCTTTGGGCGAAGTGTGTGTGTGGAAAAAAAGTGTGGTGGGGGGTGGCATAGACCTTTATTTCAGTGTCCAGGCTAGACCAATCCGACCAATGACCCCTAACCCCTGTCCCTCTACACCCCTACCCTACTCCATTCTCCTTTGAGCTGATCATCCGGGCAGCTACTCCTTCCCACATTACCAATATTACTAATAAAATAAATACCGGAAACCCCATTGTACATCAAAATTGTCAACAAGATGATAGAGGATGTTTTAAGAAAGAATAAGAACAGAAAGTGGTGTGTGTGTGCGTGTGCATGTGTGTGTGTATGTCACTATGTGTGTTTGCATGCTATATTGCATTCTCATGTGCTGATGTTGTTTTAGTGTGCTTGTGCTTGCATTGATGGTGAATAATATGAAGTGATGTGTGACGCACACTCTGTTGTTTCAGTGTGCTTGCATTGATGGTGAATAATATAAACTATATAAAGTGATAATGTGTGAAGTGCCCTCTGTTGTTTCAGTTGGGTGGGGCACCAGTCAGGCAGGCTTTGGGGAGGACCCAGGCATGAAGGCACAGCTGCTCCACCTGGTCCGGTCCATACGCACCGTCATGAGAAGTGAGTGGGTCACAGTTAAACAGTGGAACTCCCTTTTCAGACCTTGGAAAATCATCCAAAATAAGGTCTTCAGTGGGAGGGAGTTGTATAAGGCATTAAGGGAGGTAATCTTACAAAGGACAATGTCTCAGAGAAGTAGGTCTTAAGTTGGAGGGAGTCATAGTTTCAAGGGAGGTTCCACTGTCATTATTGTGCTAATTAGTAAATTAGTGCATTCACGAAGAATGGAAAATGGTGCTTTACGTCCTCTCAGTCTGGAACAGACACATATGGGACATTTGTAAATACAAAGATGGTGGGAACAATACTGGAGGCAATGCCCGGAGGCAGTGCAACTCCAATAAAGTCACGATTTTTTAACAATTCAGATAGGTGTAGCGGTAACCACGCCTCGGTTAAACCTCATCGGCTATGGTACCGCCACAATAAAATATATACCAGTATGACTCTTATTATGTGATTCACGTTGCTGCTTTAACTTTAAATAATAACTGTACTCACCGCTGAATCATTGATGAAGTGGATGACCCTGGCATGAAGGCCCGGCTGCTCCATCTGGTCAGGTCCACACGCACCGTCATGAGAGGGGGTCATATTTATAGTGTTAATCAGTGTATGTTATTTTATGGTTTTAACTTAACCCTTTCACCGCCAAAGTCGCATTTTAGCACCAAACCACTAAAAGGCATCAGATTGGGGTCTATTATCCAAAGACCATATTGTCTTAGTTTGAGGAATTAATGATAGACTGTATATTTTATATATCTCACGGAAGAATCCCCAATACTGCAGATATATTTTGTTCTCTACCCAGGTAGTTTTAATGGAAATGTTTGGCTGAAATATGGCTGGCGGTGAAAGGGTTAAAGTTCTGTAGTGAATCAGTAATTAAGTAGAGGACCCTGGGACGAAGGCACAGCTGCTCCATCTGGTGAGTCCCATGAGAAGTGAGTGGATCCGATTTTTTTCGATGTACATGTATCGCTTGCGTTCTAAATCATAGACCTGGTCGGCCAGTTTAGTTAGTGGTTAGAGGTGAATGTGTGATTGATGTTATAAATGTTACTGGTTTGATTAGTGTACTGTTAGATAAATAAGACACACAAAACAGCTGATCTCTGGTGAGATCCATGCATTCGCAGCGATGAGAAGAGAATGAGTGCATTGTGAATGTGTTGGTATTTGTTTAAGTAGCGTACTGAAGTGAATGAATTCTGGTCATATCTATACAATGATACATAAACGGTCATGAGAGGGAACAGTGAAAGGAAAAGATCAACAGTTGGAAGAATGACAAAAGTTCTATTCATACTTTGAGTGGAACACAAATGTGGTCTGGTTCAGGGGTGAGAAAAGATCAACAGTTGTCGGGAAGAATGACAAACGTTCTGTTCAGACTTTGTGGAACACAAATGTGGTCTGGTTCAATGGTGAGGAGGGATCTGTGCAAGGTAAGTAATCTGTTGTCTGTGGCAGTGTGGATGTTATTGTGTGTCAAGACAATTGCCACGCATAGTACTTTTCAGCAAATGTGCTGAATTCAGCTTTCAGGTATTAACAGATAACTTAGCAGAGCTTCAGACTGCCAGGGGTCAGGGTCAGTGGTCCCCACCTGGGGAGCAGACTGCCAGGGGTCAGGGTCAGTGGTCCCCACCTGGGGAGCAGACTCAGGGGTCAGGGTCAGTGGTCCCCACCTGGGGAGCAGACTGTCAGGGTCAGTGGTCCCCACCTGGGGAGCAGACTGTCAGGGGTCAGGGTCAGTGGTCCCCACCTGTGGAGCAGACTGCCAGGGGTCAGGGTCAGTGGTCCCCACCTGGGGAGCAGACTCAGGAGTCAGGGTCAGTGGTCCCCACCTGGGGAGCAGACTGTCAGGGTCAGTGGTCCCCACCTGGGAAGCAGACTGTCAGGGTCAGTGGTCCCCACCTGGGGAGCAGACTGCCAGGGGTCAGGGTCAGTGGTCCCCACCTGGGGAGCAGACTGTCAGGGGTCAGGGTCAGTGGTCCCCACCTGGGGAGCAGACTGTCAGGGTCAGTGGTCCCCACCTGGGGAGCAGCCTGTCGGGTCAGGGTCAGTGGTCCCCACCTGGGGAGCAGCCTGTCAGGGGTCAGGGTCAGTGGTCCCCACCTGGGGAGCAGCCTGTCAGGGGTCAGGGTCAGTGGTCCCCACCTGGGGAGCAGCCTGTCAGGGGTCAGGGTCAGTGGTCCCCACCTGTGGAGCAGCCTGTCAGGGGTCAGGGTCAGTGGTCCCCACCTGGGGAGCACGTCACCACAGTAATCCTAACCCACTACAGACCTGATTACTCTACTCTTTTCGAGTAGTATTCTACTCAATTTGGACCTCTGCTACTCTTCAAAATTGAAAATAATGCTCTAACTACTAAACTAGTACTACACATTGTCAGTGAACATTGTTTGATGGTTTCACTACACAGTTTGCACCAAAACTACGCTTTGTTGGTTTTACTTTGATGTTGTTTTTTCTGCTTGTAAAGTTGTCAGGTTTGCTTTAAGTCCACATCTGAAAGACATACATGTATTATGTATGTTATATAGTATTGAACATTGTTTTCCTGTGTTTCAGTTCCCCTGATCGGTATCAACATAGGGGTGATTGCCTTAAAGCTGGTGTTTGGATAGCGCACGGTCAACACGCACAGTTCATCCACCAATCACCCGCCTGCTTGGCAATGAATTTAGCAAATCATCCAATCACCTGCCTGCTTTGTAATGAAGTTGAACCCATCAGCCAATCATCTGTCTGCTTTGTGATGAACTTTTCAGCCATCTTTGGAAAATGGATCCGGCCAGTCAGCCACAGATTGTTGGTGATTTGTGTGTATGTGATGCTGAATTGTAAAGTTTACATTTTTAGTGTAATTGAAATGGACTCTCAGTGAGAATTTGAGATCTCCGTGCATACCCAGTTTCCAAATGTTCAGCTTTGTGTCAGGATGAAGTGGTTTGAGTGTCAGAAAAGAATGGATTATGTGTGAATGACGAAATGCGTGTTTAACTTTCCACTGTCAATGTCATGTAATCCAGTATGACTGAAAATGTAACTGACTGAAACACAAAATATGCATGCATATCAGTGCATAAATGAAACGTCCCTTTAATTCACCAGGCTTGGGATTGAGAAATCATGAAAAGGCTGAAAAGCAGCAGCCTTAGAAACAGAACTGATGTTTAGGATTCTCCTCCACCATACATGGGAATCCTATGGCCTTTGTACCATTCCCCCCCCCCCCCCCCCCCCCCCCCCCCCCCAGCCTTAGAAACAGAACTGATGTTTAGGATTCTCCTCCACCATACATGGGAATCCTATGGCCTTTGTACCGTTTCTCCCCCCCCCTTTTTTTTTAGTTTGTTTTGCATTCAGGAGGTAATTAATTCTGTACTCAGTTGGTCTCTTCTTTTTTTTTTTATCTCACTAAGGTCCTCTGAGGCCATCCAAAGGCTGAAACCAGCCTAAAGCTTCTAAATCCATTGTTCCGTGGTTATCACCCATCTTGACTGCCTGTTGTCCTGCGCCCTATTGTCAGAAGGACTGTACATAAAATGGTTCCATGAGATTTTTCTTGAATTGTTTGAGGCATGTTCATGCTGAAAACAACCTGTTATACTGGTTGTTAAATCAGGCTGTCTAAAGGTTTGTAGCAGGCCACATACCGCAAACTTAGCTGAGACTTGCCAAAGATAAACTTCAGCAGAAATGTGTTTTTTTCTTTTCAGTATACTATAATTCTCAACAATCACACAAAGGGAAATGCCACACAGTTTTGTGCGTCATTCTTAAAGCTTCACACAATGTAAACGCCCGAACGCCCACTTCAAACCGTAAATATTTCAAATGTTGATATTCTTCTTCGCTTGCACCCAACCACGGACTGAACTATAAAACTTCCCAGCGTGCTACAAGTTGGACAATTCATCATTAAAACAATTCACCTTGAAACAAATACTGAGTTGTGCTCGCAGATAACGTAGAAAATGGCTCAGCGTAAAAAGGAGATAGGAGTGGAGATAACGAGAACGAGAAGAAGAGAGGCGAGAAGGTAGAAGAGGGGAAGGGAGAGGGAGGGGGAGAGAGCCAGACAGACAGACAGACATGCATGCAGACGGGCAGACTCAGGGAGAGAGGGAAAAAGTGCACACACTAACACATATATATCCGTTCCCACATACTGTCACATACACACATACACACCAACACTCACACACACACACATACTATCTCTCTCCCTCCCCCCCCCCCCCCCCCCCCCCCCCCACTCCCCCAGGTATTCACTCATCTCACATACATAAGCACAATCGTGCGCTCCCTATTAAAAAAGAAATCGACTGTATAAAAAAACATTTTAAGTGGAGTTAAGATTTTAAGACAAGCCACAAAGCATACACTACAGTTATTACTCCTCCATCCATCCATGCCCACCACACGCGCGCACACTCGTACACACCCATAGACACACACCCACAGACACGCACTCACCCACATACACCCACCCATGCGCATACACACATTCACACACACACATATAGACACACACAGAGACACCCACTCACCCACATACACACACATGCGCATACACATTCACACATACACATACACACACACAGTTGTATGCCTACCAGTATCAGCATTTGAAGGAACTAACCATCCTGGCAGATCAGAAACTGGAATGTCAAGGAGGAACTAGTCCCACATGTTAAGTCCTTCCGGATAATCGGATAATTCATCTTAAGTTTGTGTCTCAACTGACACCCTTGTGCTATAACTGACACCTACCCCCCCCCCCCCCCACATACACACACACACACCCTCTAAGGTCAATGTTTTCGGAGGAAATAATAGGAGCGTATGGGTTAGCATATTTCTTTTGTTGTTAATTCTTAAAGCTTGTGATTCAACTGTTGCAGACTTTTTTCTTTAAACAATATCACACACAAAATGTGATGTTTCAGAGCTTAATCTAGAGCGCGGGATTGGTAAAATCCCCCAAAATTTTGTTCCTTCCCGCGATAATTGGCGCGGGGAGCGGGCTGAGTCCCGCACATTTGCAGAACGGCCCGCAGTTTTTACCGATCGATGCAGGAAGACCTTCGTCGTCTGCTAAACCCGTCGTCTGGACAAACTGAAAGTATCAAGCAGGAGTGAAGGATTTCTCGACATTTCATTGGTTCTTGACAAAATGTTAGTGTTAATTAACCAATCA